>WOXC01007191.1:0-239864 GCA_011680675.1 Gymnobelideus leadbeateri | reverse complement strand
GAACTAATGTTGCAGCTATTTCCTCATTTCAGAAACCTGTAAAAGATACTAGGGTATATTGTACCTTGGACAGTGCCTATACTAGTCAGTTGTTTCAGTCATGTCCAAATCTTTGTGACCTAATTTGGTGTTTTGTTGGCAAAGATAATGGGGTAGTTTGCCACTTCTTTCTCCAGCTTATTTTACAGATTATGAAACTAAGGCAAGCATGTTAAGTGACTTGTGCAGGGTCATGGAGCCAGTAAGTGTCTAAGGCTGGATTTAAACTCAGGGAGAGGCCTCATGCTCCTAGCTGCCCAAGGAGAGTGCCTGTAATAGGAAAGTGATGTGACATGATTTGAAAAAGGCTGAATTATTGCCTCATTGATGTGATCAATGAAAGTGACTTGAGGCACTTTCAACTCCATGCCCCAAGGCCCTATTTTCTTGAAATGTGCCACTGTCTATATTGTTGAAGGCTATTTTCTTTTCCATTCTCAGTGGTAGATTGTGTGAAGTTGTGAGAAGTGGATAGTTCCTTATTTCACAACTTTGTGACTAGTCCTCAACTTTGGACAAATTATATATTCACCTTTGGCAAGAGGTACTCTCCAGCTTTCCATTCCTAAATTCCAAATGATGGTGCAGGATATTATGAATTCTAGTGGCCTTAGAATCTCTAAGACTCAAAATCCATACAAAATCATCACTATATTCATGCATTGTAAAAAGTACAAAGTTATAACAGAAAATCTTCTTGGGATGCCCCCCTGGATTTGCCTAGTCAGTAATAGCCTTTCTCTTAGCCCAGTTTTATCCAGCAATTTATTAGTGCTTTGTCATGCAATTAATCATGTCTTCTTGGGTATTAGTGATACCTATGAATCTGGGCTCATACATGAAACATATTAAGCTTCATAAAAAAGGCAAGCCTCAACTTTTTTAATCCTTCCTATCACCTATAACAATTCCTTATCCATAGTATATTAATTTAATGGAATTATCATTAAAATTGAATCTTTTTTTTTCCTCTTGTGGTCCCTAGGAACTAAAGAGTACTTACCACCAACAATGACTTCAGTGCATGTTAATTATTATTAAATGATATGTAGAAAGACAGTTTTATATGTAAATGGTTAAGAATTTGATAATTACTCTTCTTAGCAATGCAAGTAAAAAAGACAACTCCAAAAGACTCATAATGGAAAATTCTGTTCACATCCAGAAAAGGAACTATGGAATCTGAATGCAGATTGAAACATATTAGTTGCCCCCCTCCCTCTTTCTCTCTTTCTTCTTTCTCATGGTTTCTCCTATTGGTTCTAATTCTTCTTCACACATGACTAATGTTAAAATAGGTTTATTATGAATGTATATGTAGCACCTATATCAAATTACTAGCCATCTTGGAGTGGATGGAGTGGGAAGATAGGGAGAATATTTGGAACTCAAAATCTTATGGAAGTGAATGTTGAAAACTAAAAGTAAATAAATTAATTTATAAAAATTTGATAATTATACCATCTATGAACAATGCATATTATATTGTTAAAGTCCACTAAAATCCAGTTCTAATGAATCAATTTTGATTCAAATTATCTTTCAGTCCTTAATGCCTTTGCTGGTGGAATGGAAACACTTACATTTGTTATTAAGCTTACTAATTTGCCCATTGATGGCCTAACTCTCTCTGTGTCATTCTGTTTATGTCTCTGTGTTTCTGTCTCTGTGTCTGTCTTCTCTTTTCTTCTTCTTCTTCTTCTTCTTCTTCTTCTTCTTCTTCTTCTTCTTCTTCTTCTTCTTCTTCTTCTTCTTCTCTCTCTCTCTCTCTCTCTCTCTCTCTCTCTTTCTCTCTCTCTCTCTTTCTCTCTGTCTCTCTCTCTCTCTCTGTCTCTCCTTCTCCCCTTCCCTCTCTCCCTACCTACCTCTGACTGCCTCTGTCTCTCTCTGCACACACACACACATACAAACACACACACACACACACTTGTGCATTTCCTAGGATGATGACGTTAATATCACAATAATTTTCAGAGACTATCAATTAGGTCATAGAGCACTTGCAGTTCGTGTTGTTGGAAGGAGTACTCAAAGAATCTTCACATATACCTGAGTCTGAAGTGAAGCAAATCTAATATAATGCACTTTAAGTATATAAATCAATGAAACTTGACCACCTAGATAAGGCAAATAGAAAAGACAACATAACCCAAAGCAAGGTGATAAATGACAATAATTAAATGAGTAGAAAAGATAAATATTATCAATGGTTCAAGAAAGCAAGGGTCATTGTCAACTCATCAAAATAATAGAAAAATGAAATAGATGTCCTAAGCATCACTATGGCTTTAACATCAACCACCATCTATACCTGTACACAAGCAAGTTCTATAATAATAAGGTCACAGCAAAGATTATGAAATATCTCAGTGCCTATTAAACTATAATTAGCAAGGCAACAAGGATTTATGAAAAAATTATAAAGTCGTCTCATAAGCTTAATCCCTCCAGATAACATGGTTCTTTCATTCTTCCTCCAAAACAGGAACCTGAATGGATTTTCTTTGTTATTTATAACCATAGAATAGAAAAGGGAGAGCGAAGGACCCTCAGCAACTACTGAGCATACGCATAAATACTAAAGGAAAATCAGGAAATCATATTGATGTGCAATGAGATGTAAGTCTTAGTTGCGAGCACAATACTAGGCACACAGCAAGTATTCAGCAAATTATTACTTATTGAATTGCAATGAACATTTAAGAAGTCTTCCCAAATGCTAGAAAATTTTCAAAGAAACAAAGTGATTCCTGCCAGTGGCATTATTTTGAAAGGGGAAAACTGTTCTTGACATCTAATTTTCAGCATGTTTATTAAGCAAATGAAGTCAAGGTAAAGAACATTTAAAAAAGAAAATAGTCTATGTCAGAGCTAAGCACTGAGAATACAGATCCAAGCTAAAAGGCAATCCCTGTTCTCAAGGAGCTGAGATTCTAATGTGTGAAGACAACACATATAAAAGGAAACTGAAAAGTAAGGGAGTTGGATCCAAGATGGTAGAATGAATGGAAGCAAGAGTCTACCACTTTCCCACTCCCATCCCTCAAAATAGATATAGAGAATGCACCAGGTTATGTTCCTATTGAGAAAACAAAGAAATCAAAGAAGTCACAGGGAGTCTTTTTTTTTTTTTTTTTTTTTGCAAGAGCAGCTTAGGGAAATAGATGGAGAAGTCTGCATAAATGGGAGTGGGGTTTGTGGGCAGGAGTGCTTTGTGAGGAGCGTTACAGAGCTCAGAGACTGAGAGAGCAATGAGACAAGGCAGAATGAGATCCTAGGGGATCACTGATCAAGTTTAGGTACAGGAATGAGGTCATCATTATCTCTGTCACATATAACTAAAGTCCTGGGTGACAACATACTAAACCATAAGGGAGCTAGCTATTCAGAGGCTGTGAAGCCTCAGACTCCTCCAAGAAACCAATGGTGGTAGAGTCAAGCAGCAGTATGATGATACTTCTAATAAAAGATTCACTGATGGGAACAAACTTAGTCCAGGAACTTGCAGAACTCAGGCAAGAAGGGCAGTGAATTGATCTCCCCCTGTATCAAGCCACGTTAAATGCAATGAAAACTTGCAGGCCCATATAAAAATCTGTAAAAGTAGCAGAAGGAAATAAGTTAAAAGTTTGAAAAGAATATTTGAAAAGTTAGCCACAATAAATCTCTGAAGAATATTTAATGTCCCTATTTCAGCTGTGTATGGCAAGTGTGCAAAAGACTGACCATGGATTAGGGTATAAAAATTTTACAGACAAATACAGAAAAGCAGAAATATCAAATGTGTCTTTTACTGACCATAATTAAATAAAATCACATTAAGTTAAGTGTCTTTGAATCAAAGATTAAAAATTAATTGGAAACTAAATTACTTTAATCCTAAGGAATGAGTGGGTCAAATAATTAAATAATTAATAATTAGAAAATTAATAAATTAAAAATTTTCCATTAAAAACACAGTACAGGACTGAGGAATTCCTGGAGCCAAGATGATGAAGTAAGCATAGTAAATCACTATATCTCTACCATATTCACCTCCAAACATCCATAAATTAGAGACCCAAAACAAATCATGTAATAGTGGAGCTAATGGAAAGACAGGTCTTTTAGCCCAGGAGACTTGGAGGTTCAGCAAGTAAGGTCTGTCTCAGGTAAAAGACAAGAAAATTCCTTGACAGGAAGCATCACAGCAAGGCCCAGTTCAGCAAATCAGCTGAACTACAAGACAGAACATAATACAAGCTGGGAGTTATCAGAAGGGATGTGAAGCAAGCAAGATTTATTGAAGGGAAATACTCAAAAAAGAAGGAAGAGTCAGGGAGATAGAAACAGTTCAGGTCTTTTTTGGTTTTAGGAGGAATAGATTAATCAAAATTGGTACACCCTAGTGAATTTCTACAGAGTTCTGATTTGGGTCAAGCAGGGCCAGCCAGACATTGAGGGAGGAAATAGAGAGCTTTGGACCTGGTAGATAGGTCAAAATTTGGGATTGGTGCTTATTCATCCTGGGGGTAACACCTAGAAAATTTTCACTTAATTGGTATTCAAACTCCCTGGCTGTGAGAAAAAAGGGTTTTCAATCATCACTGCCATAGGTACTATAATGGAGGGACTCTTGAAATTTGAGCCCCTACAACAGTTTCTTTATTTTGTATGTCATTGAGGCTACTGAAGTCTATATGATGTTCAATACTATCAGTCATTGCAGAGAGTTCATGATGAATGAGGAAGGAGAAATCCACCTATTAGCTTTAGCAATGAATACTAAATGGCAATAGAAACCATTTCCTGGGACCAACAAGCAATGCAACATTTTTCTTCACTCTTAATCTGTTGGTATTTTTCATTTGAGATATGATCATTGAGACTTCATAAGATTTAATTTCAGTGCCTGTATGACTAAATCCACCAAATTCACCATTGTTTTATTTTCTTCTGCGGATAAACCATTTGTTGGTTGTTTCCCTCCATGCCTTTCTTCTCTGTCATCTGCACTTGCCATATAGCTCTCAGGTTAGCTAATATTTGAAAACTAGTAAATCTTGTTGTAAATGAAAATGCTACAGAAATCTTTCTTAGATAGGGAATCAGTCACTATATAAAAATATACATTTTAAACTTAGTGAAAATATTCATAGATTTTATATATGTGTGTACATATGTACACACATGTATGTATGTTTATGTGAATTTAAATGCACAGCCAAAAATTATTTTTATTTAAACTTTAATGGAATAAGCATTCTATATAGCTACTCCATGTTGGCTCCCTTCATACATTCTTACTGGTTTCCTTTTTGACTTTCAATTTTAATGCATTTATTTCTACATATATGCATTTACAAATGCTATATAAATTTTTATCTGTAGTCACTTACTTCTTTATTTCTGCTTGGACACAGCCTGACCACTCTTGAAAGAATATTAAAATTATTTCCTTAAGGAATCCTTTTGCTTACTCCAAGAGAAAAAAAAAATACAATTTACCTTGGAATGGACATGCAAATTTGAATGTAAAAAGTTTGATTGTGTGTATGTTGAATAATTAGCCTCAAGAATACCACGATGGGGGGGCAGCTGGCTGGTGCAGTGAATAAAGAACTGGCCCTAGAGTCAGAAGGACCTGAGTTCAAATCTGGCCTCACACACTTGACACACTTACTAGCCATGTGACTTTGGGCAAATAACTTAATCCCAGCTGCCCTTCAAAAAGAAAAACAAATGCCATGAGGAGTAGTGTGCTGGTGGCCAAGCCCAGCCCCCCTGAAAGCCCGGGGTTTAGCCCCAGGGTGGCCCTGGCTGGAGGGACTTCAGGAGAGTGGATCACCAGTAGCTATGGTGGTTTCCAGAAATATCAACCCATAAATATCAAAGACAAAGAAAAAGGTCAGTGTAGAACTCTGTTGGAACTGGGAGGGGACTAGGAATGAGGTCCAGCCCTTACCCCCTGGAGCAAGAAGAGCAGAAGCACTGAGGCTGTGCAGCTGCCTCCACATGGCTGCTTCAAACTCTTGGACTGCAGACTGTAGGGGGACCAAACAACCAGTCTGAGGGTAATTGTTCTTGCTTTAACCTGCCTAGATATGAATTGCAATCTTGAGTGTTGGTCCTGAGGTGTGTGACCAGTGAGCCAGCTTGTGGGGACTGTAGAGAGTGCACCCTTTTAATAGTTCTGGAAGCTGCAAAAACACCAGCAATTTGGGACAAAGCTCTACCCTCTGGAAGCAGACTTCTCTAGGGGCAAAGAGCTCAAAAGTCAAGTAGTTGGTTGCCACTATGAGCAAGCAATGGAAGCAAAAACAGATGAGAGAATCCTTTTTGGGGGCCAAAAAAGGATCAATGCATAGATTTGGAGGAAGACATCAAAGTCAGAACATCTGCACCAAAAGCTTGCAAGAAAAATATGAATAGATTACAAGCCATGGAGAAGCTCAGGAAGTTTTTTGAAAATCAAATAAGAGAAGTGAAGGAAAAAATGGGAAAATAAATGAGAATGATACAAAAAAAATCATGAGAAGAAAGTTAACAACCTGACTGAAGAAAATAACACCTTAAAAATAGACTAACTAAAATGGCAAAAGAGGATCAAAAAGCCAATGAGAAACAGTATGCCTTAAAAAGCAAATTTGCCAGATGAAAAAGGAATTTCAAAAGCTTACTGAAGAGAAAAATTCCTTCAGAATTAGATTGGAGCAAATGGAAACTAAAGATTTTATGAGAAGTCAAGATACTATTAAACAGATCCAAAATACATGAAAAAATAGAAGGGAATGTGAAATATCTCATTAGATAAAGCACTGACCTGGACAAAAAAATCCAGGATAGATAATTTAAAAAATTTGGACTACCTTAAAACTATGATCAAAAAAGGAACCTAGAAATCACCCTTCAAGAAATTCTCAAGGAAAATTTCCCTGATATTTTAGAACCAGAGAGCAAAACAGAAATTGAAAAAATTCACCAATCACCTCTTGAAAAAGATCCCCAAAAGAAAATTCCTAGGAATATTATTTTTTTCTGTGCTTTTTTTTTTATTTAAACAAATGCTTTATTAACTCCTGTTTTACATCATTCATTTCCACCAGATTTTGAGTTACAATTTTTTCCCCATTTTTCCCCTGCCCACCCTCCCAGAATAGCAGTCCCACAAGATATCGATTCCTCCATCCTGCTCTCTCCCATATCTTCTCCCTTACCCCATTCGAATTTTCCATTAGAGCAAGGTGAATCTCTGTGCCCCAATGCCTGTACATCTTATCTCCCAATTACATGCAAAAGAGTATTAATAATAGTATTTGTATATATTTGAAAAATTCAATTTTAAGAACTCGAATTTCAGATCCATTCCATTCCTCCCTTGTCACCCATTCCCTCTGGGGAGATAAGTAATTCCATATGTGTTGTACATGTATAGCTATGCAAAATATTACCATAGTAGATATATTGTACAAGGCTGCTTATAATTCCCTACCACCCATCCCACACCCCACCTGGTCCATTCCCTACTTGATCCTGTCCCTCTTCTATAGTGGGTACTTCCAACATCCCCTCCCCACAAGAATGCCCTCCCATCCATCATCCCTCCTCTTATCCCTCTTCCCCCTATTCTGCTGCAGGTTGAGTTATCCCATTTAGTATGTATGTCATTCTCTCCTTCAAGCAAATTCAATGAGAATGTGGTTTTGCCTTTTTGCCATCCTATTCTTCCCCTCCTCTGCAGCCACTTCCCCTTGCTTCTTCTACATGAGATAGTTTAAACTACCCTGTCTCTCCCCATCTCCTCTTGCCACTTTCCTCTCTCACCTCATAATATCACCCCTTAGGTATCATCCCTTCCCAACAAAATCAACCTATGCCCTCTATCCATGTATAACTGTAAACATATATACACACATTCACATATGTATTCATGTGACCATATACCCTTCTTCCATTATTTTCATACTGAAAAAAGTTTCATCAGTCACAATTATTGTTTTTCCATGTAGGGATGTAAATAGGTTAACTTTGATAAGTCCCTTATGATTTCTTTTCCCTGATTACCTTCTCAGGTATCTCTTGCTTCTTGTGTCTAGATGTCAAATTTTCTATTCAACTCTGGTTTTTTCCTCAAGAATGGTTGAAAGTCCTCTATTCCACTAAATGACCATATTTTCCCCTGAAACACAATACTCAGTTTAGCTGGGTAGGTGACCCTTGGGTTCAGTCCCAGCTCGTTTTCCCTCTGGAATATCATATTCCATGCCCTTCAACCCCTCAGTGTAGAAGCTTCCAGGCCCTGTGCTATTCTGATTGTGTTTCCACAACATTGACATTGTTTCTTCCTGGCTGCTTGTAGTATTTTCTCCTTGATCTGGGTATTCTGGAACCTGGCTATAATATTCCTGGGAGTTTTCTTTTTGGGATCTTTTTCAGGAGGTGATCTGTGGATTCTTTCAACCTCTATTTTGCCCTCTGGATCTAAAACATCAGGGCAATTTTCCTTGAGAATTTCTTGAAGGGTGATTTCTAGGTTCTTTCTTTGATGATGGCTTTCAGGTAGTCCAATAATTTTTAAATTATCTCTCCTGGATCTATTTTCCAGGTTAGTGGTTTTTCCCATGAGATATTTCACATTGCTTTCTATTGTTTCATTTGTTTGGATCTGCTTAACAGCATCTTGATTTCTCATAAAGTCACTAGCTTCCATTTGCTCCAGTCTAATTCTGAAGGAATGAATCTCCTCAGTGAGCTTTTGAGATCCTTTTTCCATCTGGCAAATTCGATTTTTTAAGGCATTCTTCTCCTCATTGCCCTTTTGGGCCTCCTTTGCCATTTGAGTTAGTCTATTTTTTAAGGTGTTGTTTTCCTCAGTCAGGCTGTTGACCCTCATTTCATACTTTTCCTGCATCTTTCTCATTTCTCTTCCCAATTTTTCCTCCACTTCTCTTATTTGATTTTTGATTTTTAAAGTCTTTCATAAGGTCCTCTATGGTCTGTAACCCACTCATATTTTCATTTGGGGCTTTTGGAGCAGGATTTATGACCTCACAGTCCTCTGACTGTTCCATGCTTCTATCCTCTTTGCCCCCAATATAGGAGTCTAATGTTTCATTTTTCTATTTATTTTGTTTCCTTTGCCTTGGCATGTTGCCACTTAATTACTTGACTTTGGGGCTTGTTGCCACAGTAGAACTCTGCCATCAGACAGGGGAGCTTCATCCCAAGCATGTGTGGGGACAACTTCAGTTTGTGGCAAGCTGGATACCCACCCCACTACCTCCCCACAGACCACAATCTAGATCCCGGGAGGTTAAAGCAAGAGAGATTGCCCCCCTGAGACTGATCGCTGGATCTCCCTACAGTTCACAGGCCAGGAGCTGGAGCCGCCAATGAAAACTGCAAAATGGTGTGTTTCCTTAGTGGCTTCCAGCCCCCAGGGGAGGAAGCCGACCCGTTCCCCATATACTGGTCCCAAAGTCCATAGGGCACTAACCTCTCACTTTGTCCTAGGCATGTTTGTGTTGACCATTCTGGAATTGCCACAGCTGCTGGTGTTCTGGGGTCCCTCCAGTTGGCTGTTGGCCTGGCCACCATGGGGCTAAAATTGCGGCTCATGCGCACTTGGGCTCAGGTCTCCTCGCGTTATGCGCTGCACTGCCCTCTCCCAGAGCACTGTTCTGGCCCTTCCTGCAGGGCTGGTAGGCTGTCCTCAGCAGGAGGTTAGCATCTCTGTGTCGTTCTTTGGGTGCTGGGGCTCCAGAAGCTGTTTAGAGTTCCCTTTTACATAGTTTGGAGGTAATCTGGGGGGAGAGAGCCTTGGACGTGCTGTTTCTACTCTGCTATCTTGGCTCCGCCCCAACCTCCAAGAATATTATTGACAGGTCCTGGAGTTACCAGATCAAGGAGAAAATATTACAAACACCAAGGAGAAATAATTCAAATATTGTGGAAACACAATCAGGATAACACAAGATCTAACACCTTCTACATTTAGAGATCGAAGGGCTTGAAATATGATATTCTGGAGGTCAAAGGAGCTGTGATTAAAACCAAAAATTACCTACCCAGCAAAACTGAGTATCAGGTTTCAGAGGAAAATATTCCATAGAATAGAGGACTCTCAAGCATTCTTGATGAAAATAAAAAGATTTGAATAAAAAATTTGACATTCAGATACAAGAAGCAAGAGAAGCATGACAAGGTAAACAGGGAAAAGAAATCATAAGCAACTAATCAAAGTTGAACTATTTCCATGCTTACATGGAAAAACAATAAGTGTAACTTTTGAAACTTTTCTCAATATAAGGATAGTTGAAGGGAACATAAATGTATATATCTATATATGTATATAGATGTCTATATGTCTATATAGGAGGGTATATGTGCATATGAATACATTTGTGTATAATGTGTAAAGGTATACATAGACAGAGGGTACAGGATGAATTGATTAGGATGGGATGATATTTAAACTGTGAAATTGTGAGGTAAGAGCAGAATATAATGAGAGGAGATGGGGAGAGACAGAATGGGGTTAAATTATCACATATATAAGAGGCAAGGGATAACTGTCACAATATAGGGGAAGAACAGGAAGGCAAAAGGGAATGGGTCAACCTTACTCTCATTTAATTTGGCTTAGGGAGGGAATGACATACACACAAAATTGAGTAACTTGTCCTATGGGGGAAGGGGATGAGAAGGGCAGTTATGAAGGGGAGGGCAAGTTGCTGGGTGATAGTTAGAAGTATACACTTTTTTTTGCATTTTTTTTTTTTGCATTTTGGAGGGCAGTTGGGGTTAAGTAACTTGCCCAAGGTCACAAGGCTAGGTATTTTTGTTTGTGTTAAGTGTCTGAGGTCGTATCCGAACTCAGGTCCTTCTGACTCCAGGGCTCTACTCACTGTGCCACCTAGCTTCCCAAGAAGTATACACTTTTTAAAAGGGATAGGATTGAAGTAGAGAATAGAACAAGTGGGGGTTGGTATAGGATGGAGGGAAATGTATTAAGTCTTTCACAATATATCCACTAAGGAAATGTTTTGTGTAACTACATATGTACAACCTTTACTGATTTGCCTATCATTCCAGAAATGGTGGGTGATGAGGGAGGAAGAGAAAGAATATGGGATTAAAATTTTAATATGAAAAATTTTTTAAATAATTCCATGATGACTTTTATTTCAATTTCATTTCACAATGAAATCCCTCTTTTTGAATCTTCCATTTATTTTATCTAAGGTGCAATTGTTTTTATTTGTTTTTATTTAGTTTACCAAAGTATATTGCAAGCATTTAGAGAGGAAACTGAAAGGACAAAAAATAGACCACCAAAAAATGAAAAAAAATATCAATGAAGGCTTCCTTTATAGAAAATTATTTTAGGGGTGGAGTCAAGATGGTAGAGTAGAAATAGGACTTTGGTGTGGCTCTGGCTTCCACCTCCTCTAATTCATGTAAAAATGACTCTAGACAAAATTTAGAGCTACAGAACTCAAAAAATGACAGAGAGAAGATAACCTCTCACCGAAGAATTCTACCAGGCTGGCAGGAAGGGACCAGCTCAGCAATCTGGGAGCTGAGCTGAGCCCCATATGAGCAGAGGATTTAGCCTCAGGTTGGCCACAACCAGCGACAGGCTGGAGCAACTTCAGATCAGAAGCAGCTGTGGTGGTTTGCAGAATTATAAACCCATAGATCCCAAAGTTAAAGTAAGAGGTCAGTGTAGACTTTGGTAGTGAGGTGCAGCCTTTGCCCCTGGGAGAGAAGCAGCTGAGGCTCTGCAGTCATGCTGCTTCAGAGCTACTGGCCTGCAGATTGTAGGGGGACCAAGTGACCATTCTGAGGGGTAAATGCTCTTGTTCTAACCTGCTTGTATCTGAATCACTGTCTAGGGTGGAGGTTCTTGGGTGCGTGACCAGTTTGCCAGACTGTGTTGAGGCTTCAGAGAAGGCACCCAATTTATAGCTGAAGCAGCTGTGAAAACCTCAGCAATTGGGATAAAGCTCCTCTTACTAGTAGCAGAATTGTACCGTGGCAAAAAAGGCTAAAAAGTCAAGTAATTGAGTGGCAATATGAGCAAGGAAAGGAAGCAAAGAAAACAGAGCAATTGAAATTTAGACTCCTATTTTGGGGACAAAAAGGATCAAAGCATGTAACAGGAGGAAGAGAGCAAAGCCAGAACTCCTGTACCAAAAGCTTCCAAGAAAAATATGGGCTGATTATAGGCCATAGAGGAGGTTAAAAAGGATTTTGAAAACAAAATAAGAGAAGTGGTGGAAAATTTGGAAGGGAAATGAGGATGATGCAAGAAAATTATAAAATGAGGGTCAATAACATGACTAAAGAAAATAATACCTTAAAAATAGACTAACTCAGATGGCAAAAGAGGCCCATAAAGGCAATACAAATAAAAATGCCTTAAAAAGCCGAATTTGCCAGATGGTAAATGAATCTCAAAAGCTCACTGAAGAGAATCTTTCCTTCACAATTAGATTGGAATAAATGGAAGCTAGTAACTTTATGAGAAATTAAGGTACTATTAAAAAGATCTAAATAAATGAAAAATAGAAGGAAATGTGAAATATCTCACTGGAAAAAAAAAAAAAAACACTGACCTGGAAAATAGATCCATGAAAGATCATTTAAAATTATTGGGGTACCTGAAAGTCACGTTAAAAAAAAAAAACTAGAAATCATCCTTCAAGAAATTCTCTGCGAGGGGCCAGGCCTGTGACGTTTTCTCTCCTTTTCTTTTCCACACTGCGGCTGCAGCCATGAGTATCCTCAGGCTCCAGAAGAGCCTTGCCTCTAGTGTCCTTCGATGTGAAAAGAAGAAGGTATGGCTTGACCCTAATGAGACCAATGAAATTGCCAATGCCAATTCCTGCCAGCAGATTTGGAAGCTGATTAAAGATGGGCTTATCATCTGGAAGCCCGTTACTGTGCACTCTTGTGCCAGATGCCAAAAAAAAATACTCTGGCTTGAAGGAAGGGCTGGCACATGGGTATTGGTAAGAGAAAGGGTACTGCCAGTGCTCATATGCCTGAGAAGGTAACCTGGATGAGGCGAATGAGGATTCTTCGCCATCTGCTTCGAAGATACCGTGAATCCGAAAAGATTGACCGCCACATGCACCACAGCCTGTACTTAAAGGTGAAGGGAAATGTGTTCAAGAATAAGTGAATCCTGATGGAGCACATTCATAAACTAAAGGCAGAAAAGGCCCGGAAGAAGCTCTTGGCTGACCAGGCTGAAGCTCGAAGGTCTAAAACTAAATAAGCACAAAAGCGTCGGGAAGAGCATGTGCAGGTTAAGAAAGGGGAGATCATCAAGACTTTGTCCAAGGAGGAGGAGACTAAAAAATGATCCTCCCCAATCTCCTCTGTACATAGTAGCCTTCTATTTGCCATATGCAATAAAAATGGACAACTGTCAAAAAAAAAAAAAGAAATTCTCAAGGAAAATTGCACTGATGTTTTAGAAGCAGAGGGCAAAATAGAAATGGAAAGAATCCACCGATCACCTCCTGAAAAAGATCCCAAAAAGAAAACTCCTTGGAATAGTATAGCCAGCTTCCAGAAATTCCAGATCAAGGAAAAATATTACAAGCAGCCAGGAAGTCACAATGTGAATATTGCTGGAAATACAATCAGGATAACCTAGGAGTTTCTACAGTGAGGGATCAAAGGGCTTGGAATATTGTATTTCAGAGGTCAAAGGACCTGGGGTTAAAGTGAAGAATCAGCTACCCAGCAAAACTGAGTATCATGTTTCAGGGGAAAATATGATCATTCAATGAATTGGAGGACTTTCAAGCATTTTTGATGAAAAAAACAAAGTTGAATAGAAAATTTGACATTGAGATACAAGAAGCAAGAGAAGCGTGAGAAGGTAAACAGGGAAAAGAATTCATAAGGAACTTAACAAAATTGAATTATTCATATTCCTACAAGAGAAAATAATTGTAACTTGTGAAACTTTTCTCAGTGTGAGAATAGTTGAAGGGAATGGAAATATACACACACACATACATATATGTGTCTATATAGACTGTATAAGGGCATATGAATACATATGTGAGTGTATGTATATATGTGTATAGGTATACATAGGCAGAGGGTAGAGGACCAATTGAATAGGAAGGGATGATACTTAAAAGGTGAAATTAAGAGGTGAGAGAGGAATATAATGAGAGAAGATGGGGAGAGACAGAATGGAGTAAATCATCTCATCTAGAAGAGACAAAGGAAAACTGTTACAATGTAGGGGAAGAACAGGAAGATAAAAGGGAAAGAGTCAACCTCATTCTCATTGAATTTGGCTTAGGGAGCGAATAGCACACACGCTAATTAGGGTATCTCACCCTACAGGAGAGTAGGGGGAAGGGCATGAGAAGGGGGATAATGGAAGGGGGAGGAAGTTGGGGGGAGGGAAATTGGAAGCACCCACTTTTGAAAAAGGAATAGGATCAAAGTAGAAAATAAAACAGGTGCGGGGTGGGATAGGATGGAGGGAAATATAGTAATTTTTTCACAATATATCCATCATGGAAATGTTTTGCTTAGCTACACATGTACAACCTATATTGAATTGCTTATCTTCCCAGTAAGGGTCAGTGACAAGGAAGGAAGGGAAAGAATTTGGAATTCAAAGTTTTAAAATCAAATGTATATATATATATATATATATATATATATATATATATATATATATATATATATATATGTTTCTGTGTGTGTGAATATATATATATATATATATATGCTATTATTACTATTACTTTACATGCAACTGGGAAATAACATAGAGGCACTGGGACATAGAGACCCACCATACGCTACTGGAAAGTCAGAGGGAGGATGGGGGAAGATATGGGAGACAGCATATTGGGGGAGGGGATATTCAGTGGGATAAGTATTTTGGGTTGGTGGGTAGGGCAAAAATGAGCAGAAAATTTGTAACTCGAAATCTTGTGGAAATTACTGATATAAACTTAAAAAAAATTTAAAAAGTTATAAAGACTTCCCTGATGCTCTAAACTGAAAAAAAAATAAAAATTTTAAAAAAGAAAATTATTTTTCGAAAATAACAGTAAAGCCACACAGTATTTAGTCTCTAACACCACAGTTACTCATACAAGCTAATTGGGAAAACATTAAGGGATACAATGTTGGCAAGCATTGTCAGACTAAACCAAATATACAATATCCACATGTATAGTCCACATAGTGTTCGCAAGGCAGGGCAAGGGTAAACATAATTATTAATCACTTACTGTGTGCCAGACCTTGTGCTAAAGTGCTTTACAATGATTATATTATTTGATCTTAACAACCTTGTGATACAGATGCAATTATTTTCCCCTTTTATACTTGAGGAAACAGAGGCAGTTTTAATGTGACTTGCCCAAGATCATAAATCTAAAAATTGTCTAAGGCCAGATTTGACCCCAGGTCTTCCTGATTCCAGACTTGGAACTCTATCCTTTCAATCCACTAATTAGTTCTCATTTTAGCATTTTACCTAATTTCAATATATTTGAAAAATCAGAACATCGGAAAGACTTGGAAAAACACTAATTATTGTCAAGCAAAGGAGACCAAAAGAATATTAATAACAACTGTTCAATAAGTCTATTTTATAACCTTTAAAAATGATTTGCACATGAAATGGTAATAACACCAGACTGAGGCTTCCAGAATATTGTATGGACTCTTTGTAGAGGATATAGAAAAGAATCATACAAGAGACTTTATAGATGTATCATAAACATCACTGAATGAAAAACAAACTGCAAAAGTTTGATCACGTGTATATTGAAGGATTATCCTCAAGATTACCACAGATCTATTGAAATTTCAAAAGTAATTTAAAAAATGGTATATTCTTGCAAATCAAGCTATCATTGAAGTAAATCTATTCACGGTAAAATTTCATTTAGGTATTTTACTAATTAAACTCACTTGGATGGATCCCACACTGTGAGCTGTTTTGATTTTCCTTTATATCAAATAATGTTGTAGTTAAAACTTTCTAATTTATTTTTTCAAACTCATGTGCTTTGGCACAAGGATAAAGAGTAGAAGCAAAGAAAATATTAAAGTTACACTTCTTTTATAATATGATATCCTTGAAAAAATGTAGTTATAAACATTTCAACAAAATATTCAGGTTTGAGAAATATTTGTTCATTCAGTTTAAACTTGTTTCCTTGAATGCATATTTCAGACATAATAGTAGCCCCCCTCCTAAAAGTACTTTTATGTTATGCTATTCAAATTTATATGACACTAAATATTTCCTATACAGGTAGAATCCAATTCTTTAAATGTTTTAAAACCCAAAGGGAATTTTGTGGAATGCACAGATTGACATTTTAGGAAGGAAAAGAAAAAAATGATTAGAAAGTGAAACAACGCTGCTACTCTCCTCTCTCTAAAATCTATTTCTTGCTGACAAGCCTTTAATTTTTCTTTTACACGTGGAATAAAAAAAATAAGTCTTTGTTCTTTTAAAAAAAATCAGAAAACCCTTTCTGAAATGCATGCAATAATGATAACACCATTTGTCTTAGGAAATCTACATTTTGTCCTTTTCAAAAACTTAACTTCTAGAAATTCTTTTTTATGCCTTGACACCTTCTATTATGTCTTGACTGTGAATAATTACTCATATCTTCTTAATTTAACTAGTAGTGTACATGGAAATACAGGTTTTATAATTTTGACTTGTATGGAAATTGGAAAATAAATGGTTTCCTTTTTGAACTTTCCTATTTTTTTAATCGTCTCATTTTTTAAAAATAAAATTGGCATAATACAAATTGCAGCCTCTAAAATTAAAACACCAAAGTGCTTTCTGCACCATAAAAATTAAACTTTTACATACACATTTTAAAATTTGATGATGGCAAAATAAAATTCATATGTGATTCCGAGAGAATACAAGTTCATTGATGGAAAGAGCTATTTAATTTTTTTTTTAAACAAATACTTTATTAACTTCTGTTTTACATCATTCATTTCCGCCAGATTTTGAGTTACAATCATTTTCCCCCCATTATTCCCCTACCCAACCTCCCAGAATAGCAGTCCCACAAGATATCGCTTCCTCCAATCTGCTCTCTCCCATACCTTCTCCCATACCCCCATCGGCTTTTCCATTAGAGGAAGATGAATCTTTGTGTTCCAATGCCTGCACATCTTATCTCCCAATTATAGGCAAAAGAGTATTAATAATAGTATTTATATATATATTTGAAACATTTAATGTTATGACCTTGAATTTCAGATCCATTTCCTTCCTCCCTTGTCACCCATTCCTTCTTGGGATATAAGTAATTCAGTATATGTTGTATATGTCTAGCTATGCAAAACATTATCATAGTAGATATATTGTACAAGGCTGCTTATAATTCCCTCCCACTCATCCCACCCCCCACCTGGTCCATTCCCTACATGATCCTGTCCCCCTTCTATAGTGGGTACTTCCAACCTCCCCTCACCCCAAGGATGCCCTCCCATCCATCATCCCTCCTCTCATCCCCTTCCCCCTATCCTGCTGCAGGTTGAGATATCCCATTCAGTATGTATGTCATTTTCTCCCTGAACCAAATTCAATGTGAATGTGGTTTTGCCTTTTTAGCCTTCCTTATTCTCCCCCTCCTTTGCAACCACTTCCCTACATGAGATAGTTTACCCTACCATGTCTCTCCCCATCTCCTCTTGCCACTTTCCTCTCTCACCTCATAATTTCATCCCTTGAGTATTCTCCCTTCCCAACAAATTCAACCTATGCCCTCTATCCATATACACACACATTCACATATGTATTCATATGACCACACACTCTTCTTCCATTATTTTCATAGTGAGAAAGATATCATCAGTCACAGTTATTGCTTTTCCATATAGGAATGTAAATAGTTCAACTTTGATAAGTTCCTTTTGATTTCTTTTCCCTGATTACCTTCTCAGGCATCTCTTGCTTCTTGTGTCTGGATGTCAAATTTTCTGTTCAACTCTGGTTTTTTCCTCAAGAATGCTTGAAAGTCCTCTATTCCACTGAATGACCATATTTTCCCCTGAAACAAAAATACTCAGTTTTGCTGGGTAGGTGACCCTTGGGTTCATTCCCAGCTCTTTTGCCCTCTGGAATATCATATTCCATGCCCTTCGATCCCTCAGTGTAGAAGCTGCCAGGTCCTTGGCTATTCTGATTGTGTTTCCACAATATTGAAATTGTTTCTTCCTGGCCGCTTGTAGTATTTTCTCCTTGATCTGGGGATTCTGGAACCTGGCTATAATATTTCTGGGAGTTTTCTTTTTGGGATCTTTTGCAGGAGGTGATCGGTGGATTCTTTCAACCTCTATTTTGCCCTCTGGATCTAAAACATCAGGGCAGTTTTCCTTGAGAATTTCTTGAAGGGTGATTTCTAGGTTCTTTCCTTGATCATGGCTTTCAGGTAGTCCAATAATTTTTAAATTGTCTCTCCTGGATCTATTCTCCAGGTCAGTGGTTTTTCCTATGAGATATTTCACATTGCCTTCTAATCTTTCGTTTGTTTGGATCTGCTTAACAGCATCTTGATTCCTCATAAAGTCATTAGCTTCCATTTGCTCCAGTCTAACTCTGAAGGAATGAATCTCCTCAGTGAACTTTGAGATTCTTTTTCCATCTGGCAAATTCGACTTTTTAAGGCATTCTTCTCCTCATTGCCCTTTTGGGCCTCCTTTGCCATTTGAGTTAGTCTATTTTTTAAGGTGTTGTTTTCCTCAGTCAGGCTGTTGACCCTCATTTCATACTTTCCTGCATCCTTCTCATTTCTCTTTCCAATTTTTCCTCCACTTCTCTTATTTGATTTTAAAGTCCTTCTTAAGGTCCTCTATGGCCTGCAACCTGCTCATGTTTTCCCCTGGGGCTTTTGGAGCAGGACTTCTGACCTCACAGTCCTTTTCCCACTCTATGCCCCCAAAATAGGAGTCTAGGGTTGCATTTTTTCTGTTTCCTTTGCCTTGGCATGTTGCCACTTAATTGCTTGACTTTTGGGCTTGTTGCCACACTATGGCTTTAAGGCCAGATAGAGGAATTTCGTCCCGAACGTGTGGGGGGCAACTTCCGTTTCTGGCAAGCTGTAAACCCACCCACAGCTTCCACCCTAGATCACAATCCAGATCCAGGGAGGTTAAAGCAAGAGCGATTACCCCCAAGACTGATCGCTGGATCTCCCCACGATTTGTAGGCTGGGAGCCGGAAATGCCTCTGAAAACTACACAGTGGCGTGTCTCCTCAGCAGCTTCTAGCCCCCAGGGGAGGGAGCTGACGCATTCCCCAAATCCAGGTCCCAAAGTCCATAGGACACTAACCTCTTACTTTGTCCTAGGCAAGTCTATGTTGATAATTCTGGCGTCTCCACAGTTCCTGGTGTTCTGGGGTTCCTCCAACCGGCTGCTGGCCCTGCCGCCCTGGGGCTAAAACCTCGGCTCACGTGGACCTGGGCTCGGCTCGGCTCCTGCACTCTGCGCGCTGCCGGCTCCCAGACCACTGCGCTGGTCCTTCCTGCAGGGTGCTGGGCTGTCCTAAGCGGGAGGTTAGCTTCTCTGTGTCGTTCTGTGGGTGCTGGGGCTCCAGAAGATTTTCAGAGTCCTTTTTTACATAGTTTGTGGAGAATCTGGGGGCAGAGAGGCTTGGACGAGCTGTTTCTATTCCGCCATCTTGGCTCCGCCCCCAAGAGCTATTTAATTTTTATGTTTCTCCATGGCTTAATATAGTGTCTGACTCATAGTAGGAGCATAATATATGTTTATTGAATTGAATTTCATTTTGCTAAAGTTTTTTTCAATTGGTAATTATTATAATGATGGAGTATTAAGGAAGAAAATGAATCAGTATTATTTCTCAGTGTAATGAAACAAATTGAACTTTTGATAACTTTTGAATAGTGGTATGACTGATGCTTTGTTGTTTTATTTAGACTATATTAATAGACTGAGATACTAGATATGCCTGAGATCATATATTCCTTTTCAGTTAATAAACATGGTGGTATTTGTAAGCTTCATTTCTTCAATTTAGATTAAAGACTGAATCCATACCAATCATCCATCCCAAATGAGATGTTAATGTTAATAAATGCTGTTAACTATTAATTCTATGGTCACTATGCACTTAAACATTTTCACTGCTACATTCTTCTGTAGACCATGAATCTTTACCTATCCTCCTCCTCCTCACCTTCCTCATGAGGGTATTAAGGAAGAGTGAAACTGTCAAAAATTGTGGCAAAAGGAGAAATGAGAGTAATATACTTATTTTACAAGTAAGCTAATTTATACTTGTTAAAGAGAATATAAACATGGAGACAAGGCATGGATAAATTTGTGGATTTAATATTTGGCAACTGTGTGACCTTGGTCTGGTTTTTAAGCTTAGCTGCTTTGTCTCTTCCTTGACTTCCTTGTCTGTAAAAAGGGCACTGTTGGATTGGGTGTCCTCAAAGGTCCTTTCCTACCTTAAATATATAATTCCAAGTACAAAAGAACTCTCAGACTTGACATTTTTAAAAATATATGAAAATGATTTTCTTTCCAAAAAAAAAATTACTACCATGGCATAACAATGTCTAATAGTGTTCAGTTACAGATGCAATATCAACATACCCAAAGGCATTTTTGGCTATATGAACACATTTTAAGATGTAAGAAACTTTAATTAGGAAAGAAACCTAATATGATGTCTTTGCTCTTGGCATTACTGGCACAAGTTCATTAGCCTTTTGTTTCTAAGCTCAAAGGTATGAATATAAGAAATACACCAGGAGCCAATATGGCGGAGTAGAAACAGCTCATCTAAGCCACTCTGCCCCCAGATTCCCCCCAAACTATGTAAAAGGGGACTATGAAAAACTTCTGGAGCCCCAGCACCCACAGAATGACACAGAGAAGCTAACCTCCCGCTGAGGACAGCCCAGCAGCCCTGCAGGAAGGACCAGCGCAGCATTCTGGGAGGCGGCAGCACTCAGCGCACAGAGCCCGGGGAGCCGAGTTGAGTGGAGACCAGGTCCCCGTGAGCCGAGGTTTTAGCCCCAGGGCAGCAGGGCCAGCAGCCAGCTGGAGAGACCCCAGAACACCAGCAGCTGTGGCGACTCCAGAATTATCAACATAGACATGCCTAGGACAAAGTAAGAGGTTAGTGTCCTATGGACTTTGGAACCAGTATTTGGGGAATGCTCTCGGCTTCCTCCCCTGGGGGCTAGAAGCCACTGAGGAGACACGCCATTTTGTAGTTTTCAGAGGCAGCTCCAGCTCCTGGCCTGTGAACTGTAGGGAGATCCAGCTATCAGTCTTGGGGGATAATCACTCTTGCTTTAACCTCCCTGGATCTGGATTGTGATCTAGGGTGGAAGTCGTGGGTGGGTTTACAGCTTGCCAGAAACGGAAGTTGCCCCCCACACGTTAGGGATGAAAATTCCTCTAGCTGGCCTTAAAGCCATAGTGTGGCAACAAGCACAAAAGTCAAGTAATTAAGTGGCAACGTGCCAAGGCAAAGGAAACAGAAAAATGCAACCCTAGACTACTATTTTGGGGGCATAGAGCGGGAAAAAGACGGTGAGGTCAGAAGTCCTGCTCCAAAAGCCCCAGGGGAAAGCATGAGCGGGTTGCAGGCCATAGAGGACCTTAAGAAGGACTTTAAAAATCAAATAAGAGAAGTGGAGGAAAAATTGGAAAGAGAAATGAGGATGAAGGAAAAATATGAAATGAGGGTCAACAGCCTGACTGAGGAAAACAACACCTTAAAAAATAGACTAACTCAAATGGCAAAGGAGGCCCAAAAGGGCAACAAGGAGAAGAATGCCTTAAAAAGTCGAATTTGCCAGATGGAAAAAGAATCTCAAAAGTTCACTGAGGAGATTCATTCCTTCAGAGTTAGAATGGAGCAAATGGAAGCTAATGACTTTATGAGAAATCAAGATGCTGTTAAGCAGATCCAAACAAACAAAATATTAGAAGGGGTTGTGAAATATCTCATGGGAAAAACCACTGACCTGGAAAATAGATCCAGGAGAGACAATTTAAAAATTATTGGTCTACCTGAAAGCCATGATCAAAGAAAGAAACTAGAAATCACCCTTCAAGAAATTCTCAAGGAAAATTGCCCTGATGTTTTAGATCCAGAGGGCAAAATAGAGGTTGAAAGAATCCACAGATCACCTCCTGAAAAAGATCCCAAAAAGAAAACTCCCAGGAATATTATAGCCAGGTTCCAGAATCCCCAGATCAAGGAGAAAGTACTCCAAGCAGCCAGGAAGAAACAATTTCAATATTGTGGAAACACAATCAAAATAGCCCAGGATCTGGCAGCTTCTACACAGAGGGATCGAAGGGCATGGAATATGATATTCCAGAGGGCAAAAGAACTGGGACTGAACCCAAGGGTCACCTACCCAGCAAAACTGAGTATCTTGTTTCAGGGGAAAATATGGTCATTCAGTGGAATAGAGGACTTTCAAGCATTCTTGAGGAAAAAACCAGAATTGAATAGAAAATTTGACATCCAGACACAAGAAGGAAGAGATGCCTGAGAAGGTAATCAGGGAAAAGAAATCAAAAGGAACTTATCAAAGTTGAACTATTTACATTCCTATATGGAAAAGCAATAACTGTTAGTGGTGATATCTTTCTCACTATGAAAATAATGGAAGAAGGGTGTGTGTTCATATGAATACATATGTGAATGTGTGTGTATATGGATAGAGGGCATAGGTTGAATTTGTTGGGAAGGGAGAATACTCAAGGGATGAAATTATGAGGTGAGAGAGGAAAGTGGCAAGAGGTGATGGGGAAAGACGGGGTAGGGTAAACTATCTCATGTAGAAGAAGCAAGGGGAAGTGGTTGCAAGGGAGGGGGAGAATAGGAAGGGAAAAAAAAGGCAAATCCACATTCTTATTGAATTTGGTTCAGGGAGAGAATGACATACATACTAAATGGGATATCTCAACCTGCAGCAGAATAGGGGGAAGGGGGATGAGAGGAGGGATGATGGATGGGAGGGCATCCTTGGGGGGAGGGGAGGTTGGAAGTACCCACTATAGAAGAGGGACAGGATCATGTAGGGAATGGACCAGGTGGGGGGTGGGATGAGTGGGAGGGAATTATAAGCAGCCTTGTACAATATATCTACTATGATAATGTTTTGCATAGCTAGACATGTACAACATATACTGAATTACTTATCTCCCCAGAGGCAATGGGTGACAAGGGAGGAAGGAAATGGATCTGAAATTCGAGGTCTTAACATTAAATGTTTCAAATATACATAAATACTATTATTAATACTCTTTTGCTTATAATTAGGAGATAAGATGTGCAGGCATTGGGACACAAAGATTCACCTTCCTCTAATGGAAAAGTCGAAGGGGGTATGCGAGAAGGTATGGGAGAGAGCATATTGGAGGAAGCGATATCTTGTGGGACTGCTATTGTGGGAGGTTGGGTAGGGGAATAACCGGGGGAAAATGATTGCAACTCAAAATCTGGCAGAAATGTATGATGTAAAACAGAAGTTAATAAAGCCTTTGTTTAAAAAAAATAAAAAAAAACAAAAAAAACAAACAAGAAAATAAAATAAAATAAGGATAACAATAGAGGCTATAATTTCCCAATGAAATATTTAAAGAAAAATTAAAATTTATTTTTGAGATAAGCCAAATATATTTAGTAAATCATCTCTAATTTGGGGAAATGAAAGAATAATGATCTTGGCATTTGTTATATTACACTAGACTTTCATGTCAATGTCTCCTAGGGAAGTGTGCCATAAATTATTTTGCAGAGTCTATATAAAGTATATATGAATGTATATAATTTTACATAAATTATGGACTATATAGAATACAAGACTATACTATACACACACACAAATATCTATTGTTTATTTAAAAGAACACACAGATTACTTTGTATGTGTTTGTTTATGTGTGTGGTTTAAAGTGAAATGCATAATTAGGGTAAATGGTTAAAACCTACACACATATACACACACACACACACACACACACACACATATATATATATATATATATATATATATACAGTTATGTAATATTGATAAATAATATTAATAGATAGTGGATGGATGAGTGGATAAGGATTGGGTCTGTGATTTCATTAACAAAGTGATGTCTCAAATGAGAAAACTCTACTATGTAGGTCATCTCTGCAAATTGCAGTTTTAGGGAAGTGCCCAAAGTATTGACTGTATAAATGACTTGCCCAGGGTCACAATAAATAGGTCTCAGAAGTAGAAATCAAGCTCAGATATTTTTGATGGGTAGGCAAGATGACACTGCTACTCTACAAGTTACTGTAACAACAATTCTGTAGTCCATTTTCACCCACCATTTCCATTGTACTTTTCATGGTGTTCTATTATTTAAAGCCACATGGTAAAATAGTAGAATATGGATACTGAGAATTTGAGCTTTAGAGTTAGGAAGGAGTTTTGGATCAGTGAAAGTAATGGTTTTCTAAATGAAATCTAACAATTCTTGACAAATTTAGTGGCAAATACGACTCTGTTTAGCAATCATATGATCATCAGAATCAAATGAAACATTAAAGACGGGACATGCTCAGTAAAGATGTTTGCCAATGTGTCTGAGAGAATCCCTTACT
The DNA here is from genome assembly GCA_011680675.1 of Gymnobelideus leadbeateri. Lineage (NCBI taxonomy): Eukaryota > Metazoa > Chordata > Mammalia > Diprotodontia > Petauridae > Gymnobelideus > Gymnobelideus leadbeateri. The sequence continues at coordinate 215,167 of WOXC01007191.1, read as the reverse complement.
CAAAGGTCAAATAATAGTTTCAAGGAGAGAATCTTATGATATAACCAGAGTTTAGGTGGTGAATATAAATAAAGGTAAAGCAAAAGAGACTGTGAAGAAATTTTCAGATAACCAAGAGATAGGGGAGAGGAGGATGAGGCTGAGAAGGAGGAGGAAAAGGAGAAAAAAGAGGAAGAGAAAGAGGAGGAAGGTAGCTAGCCTAGAAATAACTAAATATGCCTAGAAACATGTCTCTAGTAGGTATATGATGAATATTCATTAAATTGAATTGAAATGCAACATGCAAAAAGTCAAGCTCAGTAGAAATAATACTATAATTACTGTGATATTTAAGATTCATATCAATCTTATCTATTTGTCTCATGTGACATAGAAGAATCAGTGAGAATCACTGAAAAGTATTAGCATCTACAGCACAGTGGAGGGGTGATGGAAAATCATTCTCATATTTGTTACACAGACACACAAACACATACATATTATATATATATACATATGTATATATATATGTATGTGTATATATATATATATAAACACACACACATACTTACTTATAGAGTTATCTGTTTAGTATAACCACAAACTTCATTAGGAAAATGACTGCTTTATTTTTGCCTTTTAATTTCTACCATTAGAATGTGAGCTCTTGAGTGTAGGGACTCTTTGTTATTCTTTATATGCCAAAATAATGCTTTATAAATGCATGTAGACTGACTGACTTTGTATCTCTAGTACCTAGCACTATGCCATTCAGTAGATGCTTATTGATTGAACCAGATTTGAGGGGCATCTCTAATTCTTTAACTGCAAATTAGTATGTAAGGAAAAAGAGTTTTGACATTTTTTTTTATAAAAGAAGCCTGTGAATATTTTTCCTCCAATATATAGTCCTAATAATATTCAGTTTCATAGATAAGAGAAAATAATTGTAAATGTATGAAAACAAGTCAAAATCTTAGTATTAAAGGTTCAAGTCAGCTTGAAAATGCTAAGGCACAAGATTTCTTGAAGTGTTGAAGTCATTTTGGCCTCATTATCATTCTCTTTAGCACAGGCACTAATAATAGCACTCTACAGAATGACTTTTGGATTAACATATTTTTTTCTTAATGCCACCTTTATGGTTTTTTTAGGCTGGAAAATAAATGCTGCCCACTGCCACACTTGCTACTTTTTCCATTAGGGGAAAAACATTTTTATGCATTTGATTTCTGTTTTCTACATGTGTGAGTGACATGGTGATTATAGGTAGCCAGAATACTATGGTTGTATTTGCTGACAATTATGTAAATGTATATTTTAGCAAAGTTTGTGAAAAATGAAGTTAAGTTTAACTTGATTTAGCATGGTGCTGTAACATAATATAAATGAAAGTGTAAAAAACATGAGTATAATAATGTCCAAATAGAAAACAAAATGCCTCTTGTATCGTTAGATATGAGTAGAATGCAGTGATTGTTCACTGAGCAGTTTTATCAGAGCAATGCCAAACTCAGTATTGCTGCTGAGGTGGCCAGAAAAGTCATTAAAATCCTATGTATGGAATGTATAATTTGGACGCAAAAATTATGTTCTTCTACTACTTAATCTAAGGTCAAAACAAAGGGGCAAGTGAGATAAATTTCAGAAAGCAAAGAAATTTGATGAAAAAATTCAGTTATGTTAATTGTTGTTCTTGGCTCATTTTAGTACTGTTATTATCCCATTTGGGATATTCTTGGCTAAGATACTGGAGCAGTTTCCCATTTCCTTCTCTAGCTCATTTTACAGATGAGGAAACTGAGGCAAACAAAGGTATATGACTTGCCAAGGGTTGGTTACACAACAGCCAAGTTTCTGAGACCATATTTGAACTCAGGTCTTCCTGACTCCAGGCCCAGCACTGTATCCACTAAACCAAGTAGCTGCCCATATATCTATATCCATATCCATATCATATATCTAAAGATATATGCACACACACATATATATATAACCACATTCATGCATCTATATATCCATATGTATATATAGATATGTGTACATAGATTATTATTTTAAACTGCTTTGCAGTATTTATTTGAGGAAATATTTCTCAACAAAAGCCCCTTGATTACCTGCAATTTTGATTCTCACTCCATCTTACCTGAAGGACTTTTTCTAATTCTGTGCGGTAAGCATAAATCTTTTTTATTTAAAAGTTGGTGAATTGTTGTTTGGAACATCCACTATCCTGCTTGCTATTCCTTATACACAATAGTTCATCTCCTGTTGCTGTAACTTTGTACCAGCTGTAATCTACACATGTGATGCTAGCTCTCTTTGGTTCTTAGCTTCTCTAGATTCCTTCAAGCCTCCAGATCCTTCCTTCTGCAGGAGACCTTTCATGCTCCCTCTCTCTGCCCCCTTTTTGTGCCTTACCTTGTGAGATTACTTCCCATCTTACTCTGTATATACATGTGTGCACCTAGGTTCCTAGTTATTTACATGTTGTCTCATTTATTATAATATAAGGTCCTGGAGAGTAAGAATTGTTTTGTTTTGTTTTGTTTTTTTAGTTTTTTTTTTTTTGTATTTTTTTTTTTTATTCCTAGAACATATAGGATGACCTGGCACATGATAAACCATTAATAAATGAATGAATGAACAAATAAATAAATAAATAGATTGACCAACTAGATCCATTGTTTCACTGATGAGTATTAAGCAAATCTGTGTTAAACTGATGAATGAAATATTTGTATTCCCACTGTTCAGCACAGTGACTGTAAATCTTTGTTAACTTAAATATTTTAGTATCTTTTAGACTGTGACTAGTTGACAATAACTATCTGAAATTTTAACATGTTCTTCTACAACATAGGAAGTTCTCTACATTGTTTTCCCCCACAAAAAAAGACAAAGAGAAAACATAAAATAATACATATTTTAAGAGTCATTGTATAATGTGATAAAATCAGTAGAAATAACATTTTAAAAATTTAAATTTTGTGTTTATTTTAGTTTACATCATTCCACAAGATTTTGAGTTACAAATTTTCTCCCCATCTTTCCCCTACCATCCGTAAACAGCGATTCCACTGTAAACCACTTCACCCAATCGTCTCTCCCTTATATCCTCTCCAATCCGCCCTCCAACTTTACAGTATGGCAAGATGGATGTCTATACATCAGTGACAGTTTTTCTTATTTCCCAGTTGAATGCATATATATATATGTATGTGTGTGTGTATATATGTGTGTGTGTGTGTGTGTGTGTGTGTGTGTGTGTGTTTATACATTTGATTTTAAAACTTTTAATTCCAGATTCTTTCCCTTCCTCCGTTATCACACAACCTGGCTATAATATTCCTACAAGTTTTCTTTTTGGGATCTTTTTTTCAGGAGGTGATTGGTGGATTGTTTGGACCTCTATTTCCCCCTCTGGGTCTAAAACATCAGGGCAATTTTCCTTAAGAATTTCTTGAAGGATGATTTCTAGGTTCTTTTCTTTGATCATGGCTTTCAGGTAGTCCAATCATTTTTAAATTATGTCTCCTGGATCTATTTGCCAGGTCAGTGTTTTTTCACATGAGATATTTCGCATTGCCTTCTATTTTTCATTTGTTTGTGTCTGTTTAATAGTATCTTGATTTCTCATACAGCCACTAGCTTCCATTTGTACCAATCTAAATCTGAAGAAATGATTCTCTTCAGTGAGCTTTTGAGGTTCTTTTTCCATCTGGCAAATTTGGCTTTTTAAGGCATTCAGAATCTCCTCATTGCCTTTTTGAGCCTCTTTAGCCATTTGAGTTAGTCTATTTTTAAGGTATTTTTTTAGTCAGTCAGGCTGTTTACTCTCATTTCATAATTTTCTTGTATCATTCTCATTTCTCTTCCCAATTTTTCCTCCACTTCTCTTATTTGGTTTTCAAAATTCTTCTTAAGCTTCCCTATGGCCTGTAAACAGTCCATATTTTTCTTGGAAGCTTTTGGTGCAGGAGTCCTGACTTCATCGTCTTTCTCCTATTCCATGTTTTGATCCTTTTTGTCCCCAAAAAAAGCAATCCAAAATTGGATTGCTGTTCTTGCTTTGCTTCCTTTGCTTGTTCATGTTGCTACTTACTTACTTGACTTTTGAGATTTTTGCCACAGTAGAACTCTGCTTCCAGAGATGAGAGCATTGTCCCAAAATTGCTGGAGTTTTAGCAGCTGTGGAGCTATTAGTTGGCTGCCTTTTCTGAAGCCTCCATATGCTCTGGCTTACTGGTCACACACCACAGGACCTCCATGCTAGACCTCAATCCAGATCCATGCTTGTTAAATCAAGAGCACTTACCCCTCATGATGGTGTCTAATTAAGGAGGTTCAGGATTCATGTAAAGGGCATGCTTGGCACTCCATGAAATACCCAAGGCAATTTCTTTAGAATATTTATTCAGAATATATGTATATATATATAGGCAAGTGAGAAAGAAACTGGAGATGACAGAGTAAGAGGCTTAAAGACAGCAGAATAAGAGAAACTATGATTAATTACATATATATATATATATATATGTGTGTGTGTGTGTGTGTGTGTGTATGTATGTATGTATGTATGTATACTTAAAAGTATCACTGTTGTGGGGAATTCCCAACACCTAACCACACAAGCTTGGGGATCCCAGTATATAGCTGTCAGTGTGCCACACATAAGGGTCCCAGGCAAGACATCTCCTCCATGGGTAAGATTCCAATTTGGGATCTGAATCTTACAGTTTAAGTAGTTCTGGGAAGAAACAGGGCATACTGCCAGGTGTTTTTAGCAAGCATAGTATCTTGTGTGAGGCCTGGGATGGAGGCCAATCCCTCCAAAGCCCTCCCCCCACCACCCCAAAAACAATGTTTCCTTAGGATGGCTAATTCCCAGAACTGGGCAGTTCTCATATGTCTTCTCAAGGACCTGTCCAGGGTTCTAGGAAAGGAGCAGCCCTCATATTCTCAGGATCCCTGTTCCCAAATAGCTCAGGGTAATAGAAAGGTCATAATGAGTTAGGTCCTTGCTTTGTATAATATTATTCCTCACAGAGGTGCTTATCTTGCCTCTTCAGATGGTTCTTTGGTCCCCCTATAATCTGCAGGCCAGGAGTTCAGAAGCACCATGTGGTGGTGGCTGCTATGCCTCAGCAGCTTCTTCCTCCGTGGGCAGAGGCTAGACTGCACTCCCAGACTCCTGTCCCCAAAGTCTGCTCTGACCTCTCACTTTGTCTTTGGAATTTATGGGTTGGTAATTCTGGAATCCACCACAGCTGCTGGTGATCCACCCTCCTAAAGTTCCTCCAGCTGCCCCAAGGCTAAAACCATGGGCTCAAACTGGGCTGGGCTCTGCTCCTGACATGCTGCCATGAACCCTTGTTGTCCACCTGCCAGGCTGTCTTCAGTTGGAAATTTGTTTTTCCCTATCATTTTGTTGGTTCTGTAGCCTTAATGTTTGTTTAGAGTCATTATTTATAGTTATTTTGGGTGGTTATAGGGGGAGTGCAGGGAGTTTTCCTGCTTCTTTGCCACCATCTTGGCTCTGTCCCTAAATACTATTTTCTCTTACATAAATAGTCTTAAGGGACTTTTGCTACAGAACCAGTTTGTGTATTTTGTCTAAATTATTATGAAAAATACATTTGTCATTTTAGAATTTCCATTTCTTGAAATCTTTAACTTCCTCCAAAGCATAACTCAAAAATTATGTATCATATAAGGCATTTTCTGATCCTCCTAGGCTTCTTCCCAACAAAATTTTCTTGTGCTTATTCTGAATATTTTATATACTTATAATGAATATGCTGTCTATTTCCAGTCAAATGTAACTTCCTTGAGGGCTTGGATGATTTATTTTGTCTTGGTCTTCCACCAGTAGGCATAGTCATTAGCAAAGATAAGTATTTATTAAATACATACTGATTATTGTGATATATATATAGTTGGATAAAAATGTATAAGCTAAATGGCCTTTTAGGTCTTTCCAACCTTAATTCTAAAATCATATGACTCTCTGAATATAACTATAAATGAATAATTTAAGTAATTTGAAATTAAAACCCATCTCCTTTATAAAGTGAAAAATTGGAAGAGTTGACAACCTACATATTTATAAGGTAAAATACTGATAATTTTTATTCTACTACTCAATAAAACAATCAAAATAATCCTAAATGAATATGGAATTGAAATGTTTACACAAATGCTATTTTTAGTTCTATATAATCATGGCTAAAAAGAATTTTAGAAGCAATTATTTATCTATAATTTTAAGTATTTGGAGTTAAAAAAAGGAATTGAGGTGTATGAAAAACTAATCTTTAAATCTATACAAATATGATTTGACAGCTTTAGCTAAATCTATTTTATCTTTTTTTAAGTATTTGATGGACTTGGAGAGGAAATATGAGAGAGAAATAAAGTGCTTAGATACTGAATTTAATATGTGTTCCTATTCATGACCCAGGCTCATAATTAAAGTTGAGTTTACATATGCTAGATGGGAAATTATAGAAGACTCAAGAAGCACCAAATAATTTGATTTGCATATGTGTTCCTTTGAGCTTGTGATAAGACATGAGTTCCTATGACTGAGAACTAGAAAGGACCTAAGAAATCATCTTGCACAAAGTCTCTCATTTTGCAAATGAAACTAAGGCATAGTGTTAAAGTTAAGTTATAACTACCATCATAATGTTAGTAAATAGTCAACATTTGAACCCTAATTTGCTGCCTCCAAGTCTAGTTTTCTTTTCACTATACCACTAGAAAATCCCCTAGATGCATGTCTAATACCATGCACAAGCAGCTTTCCAGAAGAATGCTATTGTGAACAGCTTTTAAGGTCCTGATTACACAGTATAGTGAACACTCTATTTATTCCATAATAAATCAAAGCAAAACATTCACAGAAAATAATAATATAGTATTCACAACAGCTTATCATTACAATGGCTATGTAGATTTCACCAAAGTGGTCACAGTATTTAGAACAAAAATCATCTCAAAGTACAATAGTCAAAGTTTTCTACTCCTGGGGTACACTAAATTAATACAATCAGTCACTTATTCAGTAATCAATTGCTAAGTATCATTAATCACTAAGTACAATCATTAGGGAAAATACAAACCCTCCACCCCTAGGTCACCAGTAAACTACAATTTAATCATTACTCAATACCCACAGAGAGGTCTTTTCATCTTGATTTGGGGCTGGTTCTCAGATTCCCTGGTCCCCTTCCATGGTCCCAGATTCTACCTGGGTTCACCAGACTGTCACCTGTGTTCAATGGCAGAAAGCTCCCAGTTCCCTGTCCAGCTCCCTGGGCAGGTCCTTCTCCACACTGAAGTTCACAGGGTCCAGTCCATCTTAAATCCTTCACAATTTCTGCTCCCAGGAATTCAAGGCTCAACTAAGCTACAAATAAAGTCCTTGCATCCTGGTCATGCTTTCTCAGTCTTCTGCAGCTTGTTAAAAAAACAGAATCACCTTATTCATCCTGGGGGGAGGGGCTCCTGGGCTCTTGGCCTCCTGGGCTCCTGTTCAGGAGAAGCTCCATCATGACAAGTTCTCAGGAAATTCTCACTCAGTTCTCTATTCTCTCTTCTGTAGCTGCTCTGCCACCAGATGCTGGTCCCAAGAAATTCCTACTGTGCCTCTCTGGGGCTTTTCTTATATACACAGCATTAGCTACTTCCTGTTTTAGCCAACCCCTTCCAGTTATGTCAGCCACAGGAGACAGGAGTTCATACCTTCTGTTTCCCCAACAGAGGCTTGATCAATTACTAAGTGCCAAGTACCAGCTTACTTGGCTATATAAAGGGGTCGAATTACAATACCATTACAACTTGTCATTTTTTAAATGCAGCCATGAATGTTGTGAGTAAAGGAAAACACTGGTTTACCTACTAATAGAGTGTCAATCATCACAAAACCACTCACAATGGATTATATTTTGATCCTTTCTGATTGATTCTGATCTCATCTAAAGGCCTTTGGAAACTAGAGTATTCACATACGGTGTTAGCATCTACATCACTTTTGCTTTGTATTTTGTATTTACATTCCAGTACACATGTGTTCCCCTTCACCAATTAACCCCTCGAGGGAAAACACTTTTTTTATCCTAAATAATTTATATAATTTACTCATAGGTTTCTTTCTTTTTTTCTTTCTTTTTTTGAAGCAACTCAAACACAATATCAATAGCTTTGATTTCTTCTTAAAACTGCCTGTTCTTATCCTTTGACTGTTTCTCAATTGGGGAATGTCTCATATTTTCATAAATTTGGCTCTTTTCCTTTTATATTTGAGAAATTAGGCCTTTATAAAAGAAACTTACTATAATTTTTTTTTCAATTTCCCATTTTCCTTCTAATTTTATATACATTTGATTTTGTTTGTGAAAATACTTTTGAATGTAATGTAATCAAAATTATCTATTTTGCTTTACATAATTCCCTCCATCTCTGCTTTGGTCATAGACTCTTCTGTTATCCATAGACCGAACAGGTACTTTTTTCTATGCTCTCCTAATTTACTTATAATCCTTTATGTCTACTAAATTATTAATAAATGTTTACCACATCCTAGTGAGATACCAGTCTATTCTTAGATTCTGTGAAACTGCTTCCCAATTTTCACAATTATTTTTCAAATGTTGATTTCTTATCCCCCAAACTTAGACATTTGAGTTGATTAAACACTAGATTACTAAGATCATTTACTACTATAAACTGTGTACATAATCCAATCCACTGATCTACCACTTTATTTCTTAAGACCAGATTGTATTAATGATTTTAAATCTGAGATTACTAGGTACTTTCTTTAACATTTTTCCCCCCATTTATATCCTTAATATTCTTGACCTCTTATTCTTTCAAATGAATTTGTTTACTAATTTTTTCAGCTTTATTATTTATTTTAATCATGATATAATTACATTTTGTTATATTATTATATTACATATAGACTGTTATATAATTCTTAATTAATATTATTTATTATCTATTATTATAATTATTAATCTATTTATGTGGTAATTCAATTACTATGATACTGAGTAAGAAATTAATTTAGATAGAATTGTAATTTTCAGTATATTGGCTCATCCTCTACATGAGCAATTACTATTTCTTCAATTGTTTAGTTTTGTCTTTTTTTTGCATGTGAAAAGTGTTCTGTAATTGTGTTCATAAAATTCCTGAATTTGTCTTGGCAGTAGATTAATTTTCTCTTTCTTGTTGGTGCATTCACTCCTTTCATTTTTTATATGAAGATTTTGGTTTTCCACTTTCCTAAAAAAAGAATTTGGGGTGGCTAGGTGGCGCAGTGAGTAGAGTGTCGGCCCCAGAGCCAGAAGGACCTGAGTTTCGGTTCTGGCCTCAGCCACTTAACACACACAAACAAAAACCTAGCCATGAAACCTTGGGCAAATTACTTAACCCCAATTACCCTCCAAAAAGCAAAATAATAATAATAATAATTTAACTAATGATTTATTATATTGCTTTTTTCATAAAACTGACTCCTAGTTTTATCTATTACATCACATTTTTAAAATTTTCATTTATTAATTTCCAATTTGATTTTTAGGCCTTCCATTTTAGTGTTTAATTGTCATTTTTCTATTTTTTTAGTTGCATGTCTAGGTTAATTATCTTCTCTTTCTGTTTTTTATTTATATATGCATGTAGACATATAATTTTCCCCAATTATAGATTTGGTGTGTTTTCTCACTGTCTTTCTCTTTAATGAAATTATTGATTAGTTCTATAATTTGTTCATTGACCCACTTATTCTTTATGATTAGACAGTTACTTATTAGCTTTTAATCTGTGCTTCTATGGTCCTTTAATTAATGTAAATTTTTTTGCCTTATGATCTGAAAAATGATCATTTAACTTCTGATTTCCTGAATATCTTTGTGAGGTTTTTGTGCCTCTTATATGGTCATTTTTCTGAAGGTGCCATATAGAGCTGTAAAAAAGGTAGACTTAGGGGTGGAGTCAACATGCAGGAGTAGAAACAGCACTTCCACTGAGATCCAAACCACACCACTTCAAAATTATGTAAAAGGGGGGCTCTCAACTACCTCTGGAGCTCCAGAACCCACAAAATGACACAGAGAAGCTAACCTCCCCATGAGGATAGCCTAGTAACCTGGCAGGGAGTGTCCAGTGCAGCACTCTGGGAGCAGAGCCCAGGCCCACATGAGTTTTGGTTTTAGCCTGAGGCGGCCAGGCCAACAGCTGGCTGGAGGGACCCCAGAACACCAAAAAGCTATGTCATTTCCAGAATAATCAACACAGAGATGCCTAGGAGAAAATGAGAGGTTAGTGCCCTGTGGACTTTGGGACTGGTTGGGAGAATGCATCAGCTTCTTTCCCTGGGAGAGAGAAGCTGCTGAGGAGCAGGCACAGCTTGAGCCACATTGCCACATTGCAGCTTCAGCTCTTGGCCTTCAAACTGTAGGGGGATACAGCAATCAGTCTGGGGGGAAAGCACTCTTGCTTTACTCTACTTGGATCTGGATTGCAGTCTGCGGTGGAGATCTTGGGGTGTGTGAAAAGTATAAAATGTCAATCAACAGCCTGACTGATGAAAATAACACCTTAAAAAATAGACTAACTCAAATGTCAAAAGAGGCTCAAAAAGGCAATGAGAAGAAGAATGCCTTAAAAAACCATATTTTCCAGATAGAAAAAGAATCTCAAAAGCTCACTGAGGAGATTCATTCCTTCAGAATTAGACTGGAGCAAATGGAAGCTAGTGACTTTATGAGAGATCAAGATGCTGTTAAGCAGATCCAAACAAATGAAAGATTAGAAGTCAATGTGAAATATCTTATGGGAAAAAACCACTGACCTGGAAAATAGCTCTAGGAGAGATAATTTTAAAATTATTGGACTACATGAAAGTCATGATCATCTAGAATTCATCCTTCAAGAAATTCTCAAGGATAATTTACCTGGTGTTTTAGAATTAGAGGGCAAAATAGGGGTTGAAAGAATCCACAGAATACCTCCTGAAAACGATCCCAAAAAGAAAACTCCTAGGAATATTGTAGCCAGGTTCCAGAATTCCCAGATCAAGGAGAGAATATTACAAGCACCCAGGAAGAAACAATTTCAATATTGTGGAAACACAATCAGGATAACACAGGATCTAGCATCTTCTACACTGAGTGACTGAAGGACATGGAATATGATATTCCTCAGGTCAAAGGACATGGGATTAAAACCAAGAATCACCTACCCAGCAAAACTAAGTATCTTGTTTCAGGGGAAAATTTGGTAATTCAGTGAAATAGAGGACTTCCAAGCATTCTTGAGGATAAAACCATAGTTGAATAGTAAATTTGACATTCAGATAAAAGAAGCAAGAGATGCTTGAGAAGGTAAACAGGGAAAAGAAATCACTATGCACTTAATCAATTTTGAACTATTTAGATTCATACAGATTTTTACATTTATTTTTTATTTATTTAATTTTATTTTTTAATTTAATTTTTATTTTATTTTATTTATTTATTTAATTTATTTTTACATTTATTTACATTCATATTTACATTCATACAAAACAATAACTGTAACTGATGAAACTTTTCTTAGTATGAAAATAGTTGAAGAATGGTATATAGGCATATGAATACATTTGTGAATGTGTGTATATCTGTCTTCAGGTATACACAGAGAGCACAGGTTGAATTTAATAGGAAGAGATGATACTTAAAAGGTGAGGTTAAGAGGTGAGAGAGTAATGTGGTGAAGGGTAATGGGGAGAGACAATGGGGTGAACTGTCTCATGTAGAGTCAGGGGAAAGTGGTTGCAGGGGAGGGGAAGAACAGGAAGGCACAAAGGCAAAACCTCATTGTCATTGAATTTGGACCAGGGAGAGAATGACATGCATACTAAATACTGTGTCCCACCCTACAGGAGTGTGGGTGGGAGGAGGAGGGGGGAAGGTTGCAGGGGGGAGGGTGGGCTCGTGGGGGAGGGATGTTGGAAGCACCCACTTTTGAAAAGGGAGATGTTCTAGATGGGGAATAGACCAGGTGGAAGGTGGGATGGGAAGGAGGATATATAGTCAGTCTGTTACAATATATCTAGTATGGTAATGTTTTGCATAGCTACACATATACAGCATATACTGAGTTGCTTATCTTCCTTTTAAAATATATAGATACTATGATTAATACTATTTTGCATACAATTTGGCGGTAAAATGTGCAGGCAATGGGGTGTGGGGATTCACCTTGACCTATTGGAAAAGTTGAAGGGGATATGGGAGAAGAGATGAGAGAGAGCACATTGGATGAGGGGACATCCTGTAGGACTGTTATTCTGGGGTGGTTGCTAGGGGGAAAATGGGGAAAAAATTTTAACTCAAAATCTGACAGAAATAAATGATGTAAACCAGAAGTTAATAAAGCATTTGGAAAAAAAGGGCAAACTCCTTTGTATTCCCATCCAGTTTTCTGCAAAGATCTATTATAGGTAACTTTTCTAAGATTATATTCATCCTATTGACCTCTTTCTCATTTAATTTATGGTTAGATTTATCTAAGCCTCAGAGGGGAATGTTGAGGTCCCCAAAAAGTACAGATTTACTGTTTATTTCTTCCTGTAATTTGTTTAATTTTTTCTTTAAAAATTTGGATGTTATGCCATTTGGTGCATATGTGTTGAATATTAATATAACTTCATTATCTACGGTTTATTTTAGCAAGATACAGTTTCCTTGTTTGTCCCTCTTAATAAGGCTTATTTTTACTTTTGCTTTGTCCAAAATCTTGATTTCTATTCATGTGATATTTCAAACCCTCTGCTCCTATAATATATTATTTGTTAATTCTTTTGTGACCTTACTGTGTTTCCATAGTACTGAATGTTTTCCTTCTTTTTTTTAATTAAACAAATGCTTTATTAACTTCTGTTTTACATCATTCATTTCCGCCAGATTTTGAGTTAAAATCATTTTCCCCCCATTATTCCCCTACCCAACCTCCCAGAATAGCAATCCCACAAGATATAGCTTCCTCCAAACTGCTCTCTCCCATACCTTCTCCCATACCCCCTTCGACTTTTCCATCAGAGGAAGGTGAATCTTTGTGTCCCAATGCCTGCACATCTTATCTCCCAATTATAAGCAAAAGAGTATTAATAATAGTATATATATATGTTTGAAACATTTAATGTTAAGACCTCGACTTTCAGATCCATTTACTTCTTCCCTTGTCACCCATTCCCTCTGGGGATATAAGTAATTCAGTATATGTTGTACATGTCTAGCTATGCAAAACATTATCATAGTAGATATATTGTGCAAGGCTGCTTACAATTCCCTCCCACTCATCCCACCCCCCAACCTGGTCCATTCCCCACATGATCCTGTCCCTCTTCTATAGTGGGTACTTCCAACCACCCTTCCCCCCAAGGATGCCCTCCCATCCATCTTCCCTCCGCTCATCCCCCTTCCCCCTATTCTGCTGCAGGTTGAGATATCCCATTTAGCATGTATGTCATTCTCTCCCAGAACCTAATTCAATGAGAATGTGGTTTTGCCTTTTTGCCTTCCTATTCTTCCCCCCCTTACAACCACTTCCCTTTGCTTCTTCTACATAAGATAGTTTATCCTGTAACCTACCCTGTCTCTCTCCATCTCCTCTTGCCACTTTCCTCTCTCACCTCATAATTTCATCCCTTGAGTATTCTCCCTTCCCAACAAATTCAACCTATGCCCTCTATCCATATATAACTGTAACCATCTACATACACATTCACATATGTACTCATATGACCACACACCCTTCTTCCATTATTTTCATAGTGAGAAAGATATCATCAGTCACCATTATTGCTTTTCCATATAGGAATGTAAATAGTTCAACTTTGATAAGTTCCTTTTGATTTCTTTTCACTGGTTACCTTCTCAGGCATCTCTTCCTTCTTGTGTCTGGATGTCAAATTTTCTATTCAATTCTGGTTTTTTCCTCAGGAATGCTTGAAAGTCCTCTATTCCACTGAATGACCATATTTTCCCCTGAAACAAAATGCTCAGTTTTGCTGGGTAGGTGACCCTTGGGTTCAGTCCCAGTTCTTTTGCCCTCTGGAATATCATATTCCATGCCCTTCTATCCCTCAGTGTAGAAGCTGCCAGGTCCTGGGCTATTCTGATTGTGTTTCCACAGTATTGAAATTGTTTCTTCCTGGTTGCTTGTAGTATTTTCTCCTTGATCTGGGGATTCTGGAACCTGGCTATAATATTCCTGGGAGTTTTCTTTTTGGGATCTTTTTCAGGAGGTGATCGGTGGATTCTTTCAACCTCTATTTTGCCCTCTGGATCTAAATCATCACGGCAATTTTCCTTGAGAATTTCTTGAAGGCTGGTTTCTAGGTTCTTTCTTTGATCATGGCTTTCAGGTAGTCCAATAATTTTTAAATTGTCTCTCCTGGATCTATTTTCCAAGTCAGTGGTTTTTCCCATGAGATATTTCACATTGCCTTCTAATCTTTCATTTGTTTGGATCTGCTTAACAGCATCTTAATTTCTCATAAAGTCACTAGCTTCCATTTGCTCCAGTCTAACTCTGAAGGAATGAATCTCCTCAGTGAACTTTTGAGATTCTTTTTCCATCTGGCAAATTCGACTTTTTAAGGCATTCTTCTCCTCATTGCCCTTTTGGGCTTCCTTTGCCATTTGAGTTAGTCTATTTTTAAGGTGTTATTTTCCTCAGTCAGGCTGTTGACCCTCATTTCATACTTTTCCTGCATCCTTCTCATTTCTCTTTCTAATTTTTCCTCCACTTCTCTTATTTGATTTTTTTTTTTTTTGCCTTTTGGAGGGCAATTGGTGTTAAGTAACTTGCCCAAGGTCACACGGCTAGGTTATTTATTTGTGTGTGTGTGTGTTAAGTGTCTAAGGCCAGATCCGAACCAAGGTCCTTCTGACTCCAGGGCCGACGCTCTACTCACTGCACCACCTACCCGCCCCCTCTTATTTGATTTTTAAAGTCCTTCTTAAGGTCCTCTATGGCCTGCAACCCGCTCATGCTTTCCCCTGGGGCTTTTGGAGCAGGACTTCTGACCTCACAGTCCTTTTCCCTCTCTATGCCCCAAAAATAGGAGTCTAGGGTTGCATTTTTCTGTTTCCTTTGCCTTGGCATGTTGCCACTTAATTACTTGACTTTTGGGCTTGTTGCCACACTATGGCTTTAAGGGCAGCTAGAGGAATTTTCGTCCCGAACGTGTGGGGGGCAACTTCCGTTTCTGGCAAGCTATAAACCCACCCACGACTTCCACCCTAGAACACAATCCAGATCCAGGGAGGTTAAAGCAAGAGTGATTACCCGCGCCCCCCTGCCCCAGACTGATCACTGGATCTCCCTACAATTAATTGCAGGCCAGGAGCTGGAGCTGCGTCTGAAAACTACAAAATGGAGTGTCTCCTCAGCAGCTTCTAGCTCCCATGGGAGGAAGCTAACGCATTCCCCAAATACAGGTCCCAAAGTCCATAGGACACTAACCTCTTACTTTGTCCTAGGCATGTCTATGTTGATAATTCTGGAGTCGCCATAGCTACTGGTGTTCTGGGGTTCCTCCAGCCGGCTGTTGGCCCTGGTGCCCTGGGGCTAATACCTCAGCTCACGGGGACCTCAGCTCCTGTTCGGCTCGGCTTCCCGCGCTCTGCGCGCTGCCAGGTCCCAGACCACTGCGTTGGTCCTTCCTGCAGGGCTGCTGGGCTGTCCTCAGTGGGAGGTTAGCTTCTCTGTGTCGTTCTGTGGGTGCTGGGGCTCCAGAAGTTATTCAGAGCCCCCTTTTACATAGTTTGGGGGGAATCTGGGGGCAGAGTGGCTTGGATGAGCTGTTTCTACTCTGCCATCTTGGCTCTGCCCCTGAATGTTTTCCTTCTTGCTGCTTAAAGTAGTTTCTCTTTTGCCTGGGAATGCTGAAATTTGTGTATAATATTTTGGGATTGTTCATTTGGCATTCTGTTTCATACCACGAATAAGTAGATTATTTATATTTCTTTTTTGTCCTCTGGTTCTAAAACATTGTGGTAGTTTTCCTTGATATTTTTTTAAGAATATGGTGTCTAATATCTTCCTTTGATTATGGCTTTCAAGTATTTCTGTAATTATTAGATTTCCTCTCCTCAATCTGTATTCTAGGTCAGTCATCTTTTTCTGATAATCTATTTCACATTTCCTTCAATATTTTTTTGTGGGGACTCCTGCAATCCTGCAACAGGGCTGAGAAAGAATCACTTATGCAGAGGTTGCAAGAGGGGGCATAAAAAGTGATGTGATGGGGGGCAGAGCCAAGATGGTGGCATAGAAGCAGGAAAACTCTGTGTGCTCCCCCCATAACCACCACAAATACCTATAAAAATGGCTCTAAATAAACTTTAGGCCTACCAAACACACAAAGTGACAGAGAGAATAAAATCTCCCACTGAAGACAGCCTGGCAGGCTGGCAGGAAGGGTCCATTGCAGTGTTCTGGGAACAGCACCTAGCCCTGTGCGAGCCCATGGTTTTAGCCCCCAGGTGGCCTGACCAACCCCTGCTGGAGGGACTTCCATGGAGAGGATCACCAGAACCAGGGGTGGTTTCAAGAATTATCAAACCATAAATGCCAAAGATAAAGTGAAAGGTCAGGTTGGACTTTGTGGGAATAGGGGATACAGGAGTGTGATCCAGCATCTGCCACCAGAGGGACAAGCTCCTGAGGCATGGCAGCTGCCACCATATGGCTGCTTCAGAGCTCCTGGCCTGCAGATTGTAGATTGATCAAACAACTATCCTGAGGGGTAATCGCTCTTGCTTTAACCTGCTTGGACCTGGATGGCTGTCCTGGGGTGTGTGATCAGGTATGAGAGCATTTGAAGGCTTCAGAGAAGGCAGCCAACTAATAGCTCTGGTAGCCATGAAAAAATCTCACTTATTTGTGACAAAGCTGTCCTCTCTGGAAGCAGAGTTTTACTGTGGCAAAAAGATCAAAAGTCAAGTAATTGAGTGGCAACATGAGCAAGCAAAGGAAGCAAAGCAAGCATAGCAACGCAACTTTAGATTCCTTTTTGGGGGACAGAAAGGATCAAAGCATGGAACAGGAGGAAGACAGCAAAGTCAGAACTCCTATACCAAAAGCTTCCAAGAAAAATATGAACTGGTTCCAGGCCATATAGAATCTTAAGAGGATTTTGAAAATCAAATAAGCTAAGTGGAGGAAAAATTGGGAAGAGAAATGAGAATAAGAAATGAGAAAAAGAGAAATGAGAAAAAATGAGAAATGAGAAAAAGAGAAATGAGAAACAAGAACATAATGAAATGAGTCAACAACTTTACTGAAGAAAATAACACCTTACAAAATGGACTACCTCAAATGGCAAAAGAGGCTCAAAAAGGCAATGAGGAGAAAATGCCTTAAAAAGCTTAATCTGCCAGATGGAAAAAGAATCTCAAAAGCTCACTGAAGAGAATCATTCCTTTAGAATTAGATTGGAGCAAATGGAAGCTAATGACTTTATGAGAAATCAAGATACTATTAAACAGCATACAGCACACAACCTAGAGACCAAATGTCAGTTTGGTAATCAATGACTTAGTGGCTCTACAGAGAAGAACTCAGGGGCACTGTATAAGATGATACAGTGCTGGGCTGCCAGTCCTGCAGAACTAGTGCCTTTTAGGAGTCATGCCTGATTCATGGAACCCAAGTTCATTAACACTGGCTGTCCATCATCTCCAAGTAAAATATTTGGTTTCATGTCCCTGTGGATATAAGCCTTGGCATGGACAGCGCCTAGGACTCTGCAGATGCCTAAGAGCAGTAAGAGGATCTGATCCTCAGACAGGAAGTTTCATTTGTCTTTCAGCCCTTCCACTTCATTTGATATACTTTTGATGAAGTATAGCAGCGGTTAGGCTTCCTGCTTGGATCCCCATTCTGTCAAGAAATAGGCTTAAAGGCCAAGGTGTTGGAAGAGTCAGTGCATATCAGCTTATCGCTGGGCCTTTGCCTCGTCTTGGTGCCCATGGCACAGGATTCTCTTTAGGGCATAAAAGTGCCCATCCAGCAGTCCCTCTACCAGGTCCACATAGTTGGACCCACCCTCTCCCAGTTTCTGTATGAAGAGATATCTCTTGTGAATAAGGAGGGCTCCTGGGGGGCAGATGCACAGCATGTAGACCATGGCCTTAGTCATCCCCCATAGGAAACATGGTGCTCACCAATGGGGGCAGTGAGAAGCATATATTGGGAGGGACATCCAAAGGATTGTGAGGGGACAAGAGGACCAATGCCAAGTCCCAAGGGACACCGGAGGGCCAACCCCTTCCCAGCTAGGGGAGGTGGCAGAGGACAGAGACTGAATTGCAGGTCCTTGGCTCCCAATCAGTGCCCCATTCCCCAAACCCTCCTTCCACCCTCCCCCAGGTGAGGAGTCCAAGCCCAAGGCCTGGGAGACAGGATGCCCAATGATTGAACGTAGAGGCAGGAAGGGATTCTGCAACCACCCCTTCACCTCCCCCCCACCCCCTGCCAGCAGGGGCTGCAGCCAAGTATAGGTGGAGGAAGGGGGCAAAGAAGGGAGGGAAAGGGGAGCCAATGCCCGACCCCTCCCACTGGTCCTCTCCTGGCCCCCTACACAACCCCGGTGGCCTCATTTCCTGGGCCCCTAAGTCCATGGATTGTGGGGAGCCAGAGCTGCCACCAGAAATTCAGAATTCTAAGAGGCAGAGGTGAGAAGGGGATTAATTCTGGGAAGTGAGACATGTACAAAGGCAATGAGATGAGACGCAGATTTATGAGTGAGAAGGAACAAAAAAGCCATTTTTGACAGCATGTAGAGTATGTGAATGTGGGTAATGAATAGTAGAGACTCTTTGGCAACTTGATTGAGAGAAGAGATTTTAGAAAGGACAGGCCAATTGGAATGCAACTTGGTGATGCACCTGCACTATGATTATGTCCATGTGAGTAGAGAAAAGTAAATTAATATCAACAGTATTATGAAGGTAGAAACAATGGGATTTGACAACTGATTGAATATGTGGATGGAGGGATAGTGAGGAATTGAGGATGATACTGAGTTTGGAAACCTGAGTGACTAGAAGGATGGTGGTACCCTTTATAGAAACAAGGAACTTAAGAGTGGTGGGGTTCTTTTTTGAGAGGAGAAAGAATAATGAGTTCCATTTAGAACATGTTGAGTTTGAGATGTCAATATGATATCTAGTTTAAAATGGGGAGGTGTGCTTCTCTCTTTAGGAACACAGCTTGGAGAGAATCAAAATGGGCTAAAGTTTGACAAAGTCTAGATAAAGTGTCTTGTAAGTTAATTATTGTAGAACGTGGGATTGAATAGTTCTCTGTGATTTCAGCATATATGTGTGTGTGTATATATATATATATATATATATATATATATATATATATATATATATATATATATATTCATATGTGTATTGGGCCAGAGATTTATATACACATTTTACTCCGGCATGATCAGTGAGTCCTAAGGCCTTTAGCTGAATCTTTCACAATGATTAATTCATTTGTCATCTTTGGTTTCCTAACTAGAAGTTCATAGAATATTTTTATTTGTCCTCAATGCTATTACTATCAAAGATTTTTATCCTAAAACTGAAAAACTTAAATAATTTACTTCATCTCCATTTTCCTCTCTTTTGCTTTTTTAAAGCCTAGATATCTCTTTATCTGAGATCTCCATCTCTTGAAATGACAAGGTTTAACACACTGAGACCTTCAAGAGTATAGGAGATCAAGAGAGAGCATGTAGATACTTTTCTAATCTATAGTATAGTTTAGGTTGTCAAAAATTCTCCAGTAAATCAATAAATTATTGATAATTGGATAATGTACAATCTTCTCAAGGCTATTCTCATTTTAACTCTGAGGAAAATCTTAAGGTATAAGAATGATGAAAATCTGTTAGACTTCTTCATTTATCTTGTAGTTTTGGAATTTTTTGGTTAACAGACCTTTCCGGGGATACAAAAATATAAATGAAAGATCCCCGTCCCGTGAGGAGTTTACACTCTATTTGTAGAGAAAACAGGTGCAGGCATATACAAAAGATCTATGAAATAAATATACGATAGCTTCAGGGGAGATGGTCTAGAACCTAGGATGGTTAAGAAAGACCTCATGTGGAAGATGGGATTCTAAGAGACGCAGATGATAGTATATTTCAGGCACAAAGTACCTAACAATTTGTACAAAAGTTTGGAGATGAGATGTCATTTATGTGGGAACTCTCCATTTACATATTATTACAGGATGAGATTTTGTTTCTTGCTTTCCAAAAATCTTCCACAAAGAGATCACTCAACATATTGGGGGTCTTTCCTCTAGGCTTTTAAGATTAATACAATACCAGTGCAAAATATAAACTGCTGATCTGTTACCCATTGCTGTCAATGCTTAAATGATTGTCTCTTTGTTGATATTTTATGATTCTTCTTGTATGCATTTTTGTGGTTATTATAATATGTGGTTATTACATAACCATTACCTAACCAAAATTTATCTCTTCATTGCTCCTTGGGTTGATCTTCAGTTTTAAATATTTAGGAATTATGATATTTCCCTAATGGAATGGTATGTTGATGAGAGATAAAATATTATTTATGAAGAATAGCAAAGAAGACCAGTTTGATTGTAGAGGAGAAGTAATGTATAGTAAGGCTGAAAGGGTATGTTTGAGTCAGGTTTTAGAGGACTTTCAATTCCAAGGAGTTGAATTTATATATGATCCTTTCTTACAGAATGGCTCCCCAGGGTTAAAGTGAAAAAAAAGGAAATTAGAAGAACAAAACCTGGTTCTTATTGTTGAAATTTTTTTCTCTCTCTTTTTTAAATCAATCTTTCAGTAGAGAAAATATGAATATTACCCCATCCCAATCTCACTGTTCATCAGTGCCAATGTATCCCATGATCTCTAGGATCAAATGAAGAAAAACTCTGGCATTCAAAGGTACTTTATAATCTGGACTTTTCCTACTTTTCTAGTCTTCTTATACCTTAGACTCCCACACCCACCTACTCTTCTATCCATTGACACTGGTCTCTTCACTGTCACATAGACAACACACTGAATCCTGAGTGTATACTCTCTCTGATTGTTTCACATGCACCTTTCTGTCTATCTGTCTCTCCCCACTCATTCCTGCCTCCCACTTCCATAGCTTTTTTCAAGGATCACCTAAAGTCTTACATTGTGAAGGAAATTTTTCCTGATTTTCCTCTTAATGTTAGTACTTTCTCTCTGTTATCTCCAATTTGTCCTGCATAGATTGCTCTTTGAGAGTAGTAACATTCTTTTGTTTTTCTTTGTATCCTTCGATGTTAACACAGTGCTGGGCATACAGTAGGTGTTTTATAAATGCTAATTGAAAGACTGACTTTTTTGAGGTTCTCAGATTCTGACTGGTGAAGTTCTAGGAATGGAGAGAATGATATTCATCTCCCAGTTCCTGTACTGACTTCTTTCTCTGCCATTCCTCAGCACTTTCCTCTGATTGGTGAGTTCTTCTAGAACCTTCATTTTAAGGCAAATGTCTGGCCAGTCATGTCCATTCCTTCGTTGTTTCCTTTCTTGGCTCTACTTTTGACCCCCCCAGACTTTTTATACCTTCTTCCAAATTACCTTATTACATACCCATCTGCCTTTCATAATTTATCTTCTTCCATTAGAATATAAGCCATTGAGGGCAGGGATTGCCTTTCTTTTTATTCTATTTGTATTAACACAGTTCCTGGGCACATTTTTAAAATTTGTTTTAATTAAACAAATGCTTTATTAACTTCTGGTTTACATCATTCATGTCAACCAGATTATGAGTTACATTTTCCCCCATTTTTTCCCTACCCACCACCCCAGAACAGCAGTCCCACTAGATATCCCCTCATCCAATCTGCTCTCTCCCATATCTTCTCCCACATCCCCTTCGACTTTGCCATTAGGGCAAGGTGAATCTCTGAGCCCCAATGCCTGGATATCTTATGAAGCACTTAATTTTAAAACTTCGATTTTCAGATCCATTCTCTTCCTCCCTTGTCACCCACTCCCTCTGAGAAGATAAGCAATTCAGTATGTGTTGTACATGTATAGCTATGCAAAACATTACCATAGTAGATATATTGTAAAAGACTGCTTATATTTCCCTCCCACCTGGTCCATTTCCTACCTTGATCCTGTCCCTCTTTGATAGTGGGTACTTCCAACCTCCCCTTCCAACTCCCAACTTCCAATCCCCCAGAATACCCTCCCCTCTATCATCCCTCCCCTCTAACCCTCCTTTCCCCTACTCAGGGGAGTGAGTGAGGGTAAGATATTCCATTTAGTATGTATGTGATTCTCTCCTTGAGCCAACTTCAATGAGAATATGCTTTTGCCTTTTTGCCTTCCTGTTCTTCCCTTCCCCTGCAACTACTTCCCCTTGCCTCTTCTACATGAGATAGTTTAACCTACCCTGTCTCTCTCCATCTCCTCTTGCAACGTTCTTCTCTCACCTCTTGACTTCACCCCTTAAGAATCATCCCTTCCTTGGGGCAGCTAGGTGGCCCAGCGACCAGAGCCCCGGCCCTGGAGCCAGAAGTACCCGAGCTCGGATCCGGCCCCAGACAGCCAACACACAAACAAAAACCCAGACTCATGACCCTGGGCAAGTCACCCAACCCCAATTGCCCTCCAAAAAAAAAGAATCATCCCTGCCCATCAAATTCAACCTGTGCCCTCTATCCATGTATACCTGTGAACATATGCCATGTACCCTTATTCAATTATTTTCATAATGAGAAAGGTTTCATCAAACACAGTTATTGTTTTTCCATGTAGGAATGTAAATAGTCCAACTTTGATAAGTTCCTTTTGATTTCTTTTCCTTCATTACCTTCTCAAGCATCTCTTGCTTCTTGTGTTTGAATGTCAAATTTTCAATTCATCTGTTTTTTTTCATCAAGAATGCTTGAAAGTCCTCTATTCCACTGAATGACCATATTTTCTCCTGAAACAAGATATTCAGTTTTGCTGGGTAGGTGACCCTTGGCTTCAATCCCAGGTCTTTTGCCCTTTGGAATATCGTATTCCATGCTCTTCGATCCCTCAGTGTAGAAGCTGCCAGGTCCTGGGCTATTCTGATTGTGTTTCCACAATACTGCAATTGTTTCTTCCTGGCTGCTTGGAGTATTTTCTCTTTGATCTGGGAGTTCTGGAGCCTGGCTATAATATTACTAGGAGTTTTCTTTTTGGGATCTTTTTCAGGAGGTGATCTGTGGATTCTTTCAACCTCTATTTTGCCCTCCCAGTCTAAAACATCAATGCAATTTTCCTTGAGGATTTCTTTAAGGATGATTTCTAGGTTCTTTCTTTGATCATGGCTTTTGGGTAGTCCAATAATTTTTAAATTATCTCTCCTGGATCTATTTTCCAGGTCAATGGTTTTTCCCATGAGATATTTCACATTGCCTTCTATTCTTTCATTTGTTTGGATCTGTTTAATAGTATCTTGATTTCTCATAAAGTCACTAGCTTCCATTTGCTCTAGTCTATCTCTGAAGGAATGAATCTCCTCAGTGAGCTTTTGAGATTCTTTTTCCATCTGGCAAATTCGACTTTTTAAGGCATTCTTCTCCTCATTGCCTTTCTGAGCCTCTTTTCCCATTTGAGTTAGTCTATTTTTTAAGGTGTTATTTTCCTCAGTCAGGCTGTTGACTGTCATTTCATACTTTTCTTGCATCTTTTTCATTTCTCTTCCCAAATTTCCCCCACTTCTCTTATCTGCTTCTTAAGGTCCTCTATGGCCTGTAGCCAGCTTGTATTTTCATTTGGGGCTTTTGGTGCAGGAGTTCTGACTTCACAGTCCTCCTCCATGCTTTGAGCCTCTTTGCCCCTAAAATAGGAGTCCAATGTTGAACTTTTCTGTTTATTTTGTTTCATTTGCCTAGGCATGTTGCCACTTAATTACTTGATTTTTGGGCTTGTTGCCACAGTAGGACTCTGCCACCAGACAAGGGAGCTTCCACCCAAATGTGGGGTCTTCACAACTTCCACCAGTTGGGTGGCCTCTGTAAAGCCTCCACCAACTCTGGCAAATTGGATACCCACCCCAAACTCCCCCCCCAGACCGCAATCCAGATCCAGGCAGTTTAAAGCAAGAGTGATTAACCCCCAGACTGATTGCTGGATCTCCCTACAGTTCGCAGACCAGGAGCTAGAGCCACTATTGAAGCTGCAAAATGGCTTCCGTGCTGCTGTTTCTTTAGCAGCTTTTCGCCCCCAGGGGAGGAAGCCACGTGTTCCCCAAATAATGGTCCCAAAGTCCATAGGGCACTAACCTCTCACTTTCTCCTAGGCATATCTGTTCTGATAATTCTCGAATCTCCACAATTGCTGGTGTTCTGGGGTCTCTCCAGCCGGCTGAAGGCCTGGCTACCCTGGGGCTAATACCTCGGACCTGGGCTCACTTCGGGCTGCACTGCTTGTTCCCGGCGGTTCCCTGCAGGGCTGCTGGGCTGTCCTAAGCAGGAGGTTAGCTTCTCTGTGCTGTTCTGTGGGTGCTGTGATCCCAGAAGTTGTTCGGAGTCCCCTTTCACATTGTTTGAAATTTGTGTGGGTCAGAGCACATTGGAAATGCTCTTTCTACTCAGCCATCTTGGCTCACCCCAACCCCCTGGGCACCTTTTAAGCACTTGATTAATGGTTGTTGACATGATGATGTCATTTAGGAGAGCTTAAAAGTACTCCAGGATCTTTTAAAATCTCTCAAACATTTTTTGATGCATATTTCCCAGTCTAAAACTGTTTAAAATATTCTGGGTCTTTTTTAGTGCAACAGAGAGGTAAAGTGCCTTTGAAAGGACTGTGCAGTGAGGATTATAAGGCTCAGCCAGTTTTGGAACAACTGATTTAGAAAATCAGGAGCTACTCTGAGAAACACACTTGTGGGAATTGCAGGACTTCCTAGATATGGTCAGAGACTAAGCCCAGAGCTTCCATTGTCCATTGCTTCCCTGGGGGCCCTTAGAAAGATCCATATGGGATGCCCCTCAATGCAGCTGTGGGGATCACAGGACTTCCAGGTAGGGTCAGAGAGTTAGCCTGAACGAGGTTCCTCTGTCCACTGCTTCCCTGAGGGCCTTTAGGAAGATCAAAGTGATATACCCCTTAAAATGGAAAACCCCCTTTTCACTGAAAGAACTCAGGAATAGAGTGTGCAGAGGAAGATATTTATTACTTCCAGCTAGGAAGTGAGTATGGTGCTCACTAGGGATACCAATGCAGAAGCAGAGATGTGGTTATATAGTTGTGTCCTTCCTGGTAGATTTAGGATTACTTAAATTCCTCCCTTTATTTCCCTACATTCCCTTTATATATGCAGATTATATGTAGATTGCATAAGTATGGCAGTGAGAATACTTGAGACCTACAGGTCTGACCTCTTCTAAGGTCAGAGCTGTGTGTCATACCCCCACCTTTCTAGTTCCCTCTGGTCAATGTTCCAGGAAGGCGAGGGTTGTAGTAAAATAAGATGATAAGCGAGTTTCCCACAGCTACAGAATATTTTCCAATAACTTTTGTGGGAGCAAAACAAGATACCATTTTATCCCCTCTTATATTGCTGTCCATATTTCAGATACAAAGAGTAAAAGTAAAGAATGTAATGCATTAAATTCCCTTCAGGATATTGTTAATCATATGTTAAATGTGATGAGGTACAGCTTCTGGGAACCCCTTTGAACTCTGATTAAATCTTCCCATTTGATGAGGCTTTTGCTTGAGACCATAAGCCCTTCATTGTGGCTTGGCCCAAACCTCTGTTACTAGCCTAGCCCTCCTTTGTCCAGCTAGCTCCCACCTTGATCCTCCCAAACCTTCCATTGTCTCATCTCCAGTTAGCCTCCAGCAACTCCCCACCCTTAATCACTCATTGACCTCATTAACTCCTCCTGAAGACCCTCCCCAAACTCCTCTTCTAGACCACCCCTAGATTCCTCCCACAACCTTTCTGTATATAAGAACCCATCTTTACTCCATGAGGTGTGAGGGTTCCAGAGAATGATCTAGTGCTGACTTACTCTGTGTCAGATTATTCTGGTCTGCTTGTCTAGTACAAGCATCACAGTTACCAAGGCTCTTTAAGAGTCTACTCATTAAGATGAATCTTTATTCTTTGCTTTACCTTGGCTGAGAGAAGACTTGAGTCTAATTCATTTGGCAGGACCCAACATGTTGGTATTTTGGGGTCTCAAGCACCCCTAACCCTATACCTCTACATTTTATGCTGAGCTCAACATTTTTATGGTTCCCTAACTGGGAATCGAACCTGGGTCACTACAGTGAGAGTGCCAAATCCTAACCACTAGACTACCAGGTGCACCACCAGCCCTTCTTGCCGGCCCTGCTGGGGAGGTGGAACATGAGTGTGCATGTTAGGACCCAAAAGATGGTGTACTTTCTCTTGGGCAGGGCTAAGCCAGAGTAAACTCTAGTGGAGGTCCATAGAAGTACTTACATGCAAATCAGTCGTCCTACCTGAGTATAGGTGTGAAAGATTAATCACATTATCTAGTCTCTGAAGTTTCCCTCTGGATAACTGGCACTCTCACAGTGGTCATTGGGGAACAGGGGTCCTTGGCACCTGCCGGCAGGCAGGTTTATTCTGTCAAGCAAATGGTTAGAGGTCTTAAGGCTGAAACATCTCAACCTATTCTCAAACTTTAAATGGGAAGATTCAATTAGAGTTCGATAGGGTTCACAGAGCCTGTATCTCATCTGATATATGACCAATGTTTTAGAAATGTTAAAAAGCTAAAGGATATAAAGAAGTTAATACAATGTAATTTTAATCAGTTGAGCAAAGGTAGCAGCCCGAGAAGCTTCACAATATAATGGATCAAGTGCTATATTTCATCTTATAATGCTCTGAGTTCAAGTATGGCCTCTATTACTTCTAACCATACTTGAAACCTCTGTTGTTCATCTTGGGAGTTTATTCCATGGGATTTCCCACATTCACAAAATCCTTAATGTATTGATATTGTACCTAGATGAGACATATATCTAGATTATCAGATGAATAAAATGCAACAAACTTGGCCAGTACAGCCACAACCCAAGGGACAATATATAACACGATTTAGCAAAATATTTGCATATCAAAGGTAGTTCCGGGTAAGATTTTCTTTTGATTTTGATTTTTTTTAAATTTAGAATATAGTTTTTAAGGGTAGTCCCATGGACCAAGAAATTATTTTTCAAAAAAGTAAGTGCTTTCCTGTTCACGTACTGATGGATAATACAAACATAGTTCTCAGTGGTTGGGAAACAAGTTTTATAGGTCTAATAGTGGTGTTTCAGACCTCTAACCCCAACCGATGTAACTAATAGAAAGCTCTTTGTCTAAAAACCTTAAAAAATATATTTTAGCTCATTAAGTTGATAAAACAATGCTGATAAAAATCTATTCCTTACCAGTTACCTATCAAAGTAATTGTGAGGAAAAAAAAATTATAGTATTTTTCCCCCTGAACCATTTATTTCTTAGAATCTCTAGTGCTATCAGATTAAATAGACTGAACCTTCCCATGACATATGCATCATTAAAAGAGCTTGCAGACAAGGCAAACTCATGAATACTTACCCCTCTCTCTGGTTTTTTCCATTTCTATTCTCACATTTAAAAGTGAGTTCATAATGGCACCTGGTGGCACTTTATATCTGAAGGTATACTTCTCCATTTCCTTTCTGTAATTTGTAATCACTTTAACTCCCATGGAGGCATTCTGGAAAGCATCAAGTATAGCTTTTCATCAAATTCTAATTTTGTCTTGTCTCTTCCTTTGTTAAAAGGAGAGGGAAGATCAGATTATTTATCTATGTATGTGCATATGTGTGTATAGATTAAACTCCTAGTCTATAGATAGATATATTTTAAACAGGAATTTAGAGAATCCTAGAATCCCAAAATTTAAGACTGAGACTATAGATTAAAATATCTATTTATGTGTGCATGTAGCCTAAACATGATTTAAACAAATCATAGAATCTCAAAATTTAACATTAAAGATATTTCAGGGGCTATGTTATGTAGCCCAACCTATGTACTACAAAGAATCCCCATGACAATCCAACAGCCTCCATGGAGACTTCCAAAGAGGCAGAACCTTCCACTTTCTAAGGTAGTCCATTCTACTTTGGGACAGTTCTAGCGGTTAGACTCCCTCCCCCTCCCAACACATACCAAGACTAAATTATGCTTCTTTTTAACATACCCAATACTTCTAGTTCTATCCTCTGGGACCAGAAAAAGAATTCTAATCTTTCTTTCAGGTGACATCTCTTCAAGTAATCATAGTCATCAGTACCATTTCCACTACCAGATCTTTTCATTTCCCAACTGAATATTCTCAGGTTTTTCAAGCATTCTTCATATAGCCTTCATTTAAGACCCTTCAATTTAGTTTGTTGTTATTATTGAGTAATTTTAGTAGTGTCTGACTCTTTGTGGCCCCATTTGGGGTTTTATTGACAAAGATATTGGAGTAGTTTGCCATTTTCTTCTCCAGTTCACTTTATAAATGAGGAACTGAGACAAACAGGTTTAAGGCTCTTGACCAGCATCAAACAGCTAGTCTCAGTGTCTAATGGTAGATTCAAACTCACGAAGATGAGTCTTCTTGACTTCAGACCCAATACTTTATGCAGTGCTCCACCTAACGACCTCTTTTATTTATTATCTTGATTATAAATTCTCAAGGTTGTTTATGATCTTTTTGAAAATTTTTTATTTTAAAAGTTTTGAAATATTTAGTGTGCAAAACTAAGTATAATATGATAAAATGTATTGTGTATGTCAGGAGGAGTGGAAAATAGGACTAAATTTGGCGTCAACAATGACTATTTTGAGTTCCTGTTCCTTCCCTAATGTTCTACTTGCATGTTTCATCAACCAAACAAGTATTTATTAAGGTCCTACCATATGCTAGACATTATGCTAAGCATAGGCTATTGGCCAGTGTGAGCTATGCTAGGCTGGGAATAAAGAGAAAGGTGAAACAAGCCCAATCTTAAAGGAACTGATTTTTGAACAGGGCAAAAAACATGTATATACATATGTCTACAGGTATATATTAAACCCTTATAAGGTAGATCTCAGACCTTGGAGGAAAGGACCTAGCCTGGGTTGGGATACCTGTGACTTCAAGGCCACATATGACCTTATAAATTCTTGGATGAGGTCTTCTGACTGAGTCCAAGTTTAACAGAACAAATTATTTTATTAAGGGGATTTGTTCTGTGAAGTTTGGATTCAGTCAAAAGGCTGTACTTGAAGACCCTAGAGGGCCACATGTGGCCTCATGGCCACAGGTTCCTTACCCATGCTAGTCCACTGAATAAATCAGTAAAGGTATCATACAGAAAGACACATTTAAAATGAATCTCTCTAGCACATAGATGGCAATTCTCGTTGATTTGACTTAAAATGATTTATTTTGGGTCCATGGTAAAGTTTGAGGGATCTATATGCAGACATTCAGGGGAAAAGGAACAGAAGAGAACACAGAAAGCATTCATGAAAATTATTAATGACCATTCCTTTGTGCCTTTCTTCCTCCTTGTTACTTTGTTATCAAGAATGAGGGAAAGAGGCAAATGGGGCATATTCAAAAGTTATAGCAGACTAGATGCCCAGTATGAAAAGACCAAGTTTTCAGAGAATCCCGTGGGCTTATGGTAGAAAAGCATTAGGAATGGGCCTCTGGGAAAAATGAAGGAAGAGGTATGAATATGAGATGTGCAGGAGAAAGTTTTCTGAAAAGAATATTAATAACAGCCAGAATTTATATAGCATTTTACAAATATTATCTCATTTTATACTCAGAACAATGTGGGAGGTAGGTACTATTATTAGCTGCATTTTACAGATGAGGAAACTGAGGCAGACAAAGGTTAAGACTTTCCCAGGGCCAGCCTGGGAAGTATCAGAGGTTTGAGGCTGGGACTTCCTGACTCTAAGTCTAGTGATATTTTCTGCTTGCTGCTTTCTACTGACAGAATAAGGCAGTGGTTTTCTCTAAGATTTCCAGACAGATGTGAGGAATGGCACCAAAATCTCTTTTTATTGGGTAGAGAACATGGATCTACAAAGCCATGAGCTGAAAGAAATAGATAGCCATTTCAAACAGGTGACAGCAGCAGCAGTGACTGGCAGAGGCAGAGAATAAAACACTAAGCAGGTAAAGCAGTGAGCACATGGAATACAGACCCCTTACTTGCCATTGAACCAATGAGTGCAACATATGGACTGGGACTTCCCCTAGTCTTTCTCTATAGATGTCATAAGTTTCTGAGCATTCAAACTAAATAATTCTGGGATAGAGAGGAAATAAGGCACATTTCTTTTTACTTTGATAAAGAGAGTGAGATGCTACTCCCATCTGTGTTTATTATAGTGGTGAATAAATGTTTTACATCTAAGTGGAGATACTAGTAAATTTGTGGAGTTTCCCAATTACCTTAACAGCTCATTGTGTGGGCAAACTGGGGGCCACCTCCTTGGGACTGGCTGGCTTAGAAGTCCACTCCTGTTCCCATTATCTCTAAAAGAAAGTTCTGTAAACTGTCATAGTCACTTTTCCATTTTGCTCATTCTTCAAAACTACTCCATTCACTTTTTCCCTTGTATTTTTTAGAATGTAGCAAGGCAGATAGGAGGGAGTCCCTCCTCTCAAAATCCAACAGGAATAGTAATGGGTTTTGGAAACAGAAGCACATGCATTGCCAAGCATGTGAAGTTATGGCTTCAGAAGGTGGTTCATGGGCAGTATTTATGAAACCCAGATTGCCAGGGGATTTACTGATGCAATGTATTCCATGGAGAAAAGAGGGGAAATCTGCATAATTTCTGTGGTCTCCAACATCTGGAGAGCCATAACAGTGAGTTACTCTGACAGTATAAGTCTAATGAGAAGGGTGTATACTCATTCACCAAATATCAAATTACTACCACAGGGTGGAATGGAGTCTTATGACCTTGGTCTTAAGACCACAGAGTCTTATGGAGATTAAGTAGGGCCCTATGAAGAAGGGGACTCAAACAAGTTTGTGTTCCATTTTAGGAGGAACTGACAGACTATTTGAGTGGTTTGTATCTCTGTTTCTGCTCAACCTGTCAGTCTTTTCAGTCCTCCATTTTCTGTAGGGTGAAATAAAGGCTTGGGTATATGCCAAACCTTACTGGTTATTGAGGATGTATGAGAAATTTGGGGACTATAACCTATTACCCAGGTCTGTAAAAAGGGATTCGTTTGGAACAACAGCTAAATTTCAGCCTTACAATACAGCTCCAGAGAAGTGTTAATAAAACAGAAACTGATCCTTTAGAGTCCTTTGTGATGGAAGACTAATCTTTGTGAAGCTGATGTTTGGGGGACCCATGGACTACAGGCAACATATGTTTACATGCTGACTGGAAACTTTGATTTGTTTAGTGGAAAAAGAAAGTTGTTAAGCTATTGGGAAAGCAAAAATGAGTCATAGTCTAATTTTATTCCTGAGGTATTTCTAAAGACTATAAAGATCGTAGAGAATATTCTTAATTATTAATAAATCCTCAAATTGAACCTGATTCTGTGTTAATTCTAGTCTTGGACTCTGGGTTAGACTTGTAAGTTCCCTGTTTCCCTTTCCTAAAGGATCATCAGTCACATTACAAACACACACACACACACACACACACACACACACACCACATACAAAAACTACTAAGAATCTCATAGAGATAGACAAGTTTGACAATTTTATACTGGGAAGAGGTGATCATAGAATGAAACTTATTCATGTATTTTCCATTTTCTGACCCACATTGCCAGGACATGGTATCAGCTGAGTCCCTCTGACCTAATGCCTACTGTGAAGAAATTGACTTTTTTAAAACAAAAATCCTATCCGCCCTTGCTGCCTCTGCAAACCCAGCTGCACAGTCTTAAGTAGAGACCTGGCCAATTCCCTCTTCACTTAAAGATTTATTAAGTAATACATTCCTCCAGTTAAGGAACACACATATATCTTTCTGTCTGTGCTTGATTCATACACATTTGCCAGTCCTGTTCCAGCTTTATTTAAATTTCCTGGTTTACCTATTGTTTGTGCAGGCTGAGGTCAATTCTTTGGAATAGCCTTTGAACTGTGCCTGTTTTCTTGGCTTCTGTCAATATTTTGGCTTACTAAAAATTGCTTAGAATCTATTGTTTTAATCTGCTTTTGGATCTACTATCTTAAAAACTGACATTGCAACCATGATTATCCTAATAATATTACCTCCTCTTCTGACAATAGCCTTTAAATGTTCATTTTCATTCTTTTTAACTAATGCCTTTTATCTTCAACTCTTTCACCCTACTTGCAAATCTGAGAAAGTTGTCTTATTTTTCACATTGGACTTGCCCCGATTATTCCCATGATTTACAGGATTATTTAAGTATATTATAGAAACCCATAAGAAGAGAAGGGCTTGTTGAATATAGAAATTGATCCCATTCAAATCATCAGAAATTTATATTTTAAAATGTACACACACACACACACACACACACACACACACAAATCAGTACAAACAATGAAGATGTGCAGCTTAGCAAATTAGTTAAAAGGTATTGATGTCACATTGATGTCTCATAGATTATACACTAGTATAGTCTAATTATCTGCAATGTCAAGTTACTTCCATTTATTTCAAGAAAGGTTATGAACTTCTGAACAAATTAAAAAATATGATCTGTAGTAGGTATTATTATACCGCATAGGTGACAAAATATGCTTATCAAAATGATTTAATATTGAAATAACAGCAGTGCCTGTGTCTACATGACAGCTAACACATGTTCTGGGGAATGAATGAACACCAGACATGGGAATTGTATTGTTAACATGAAAACTTACTGTGGTCTACAACACATTTCATCAAAAATCTTTCTTTCAAAATGTATTTCTGCCAATAAAGACTTGTTTTCTACAAGGAACACCACTTTCTTATTCATTAAATCAGAACAATTCTCAGGTTGTTAGCACCCTGTCTTATGACTAACATTTTCTTTCATTTCTTGTAGGGAGAAAGCATTGTGAAAGTATACTGACTTCTCTTAGTACCTACTCTTGACAGAAATATGAAGAGGTTTCCATCCTCATTGGCAAGATTCACCTTTCTACATGTCCAAGTTATCCTATTGCATCCCTTCTCCAGAAGATTTCCTCCCTCATCACATAACCCTTTCACAAATTGTCATTTTCTCCCTTTCTGATGGAAGTTTCCTTGTTGCCTAAAGACACATCCATGTCTCCCCCATCCTCAATAGCAAAACAAAACAAAAAGCAACCAAACTTCTTTGATCCCATTTATTCTGGTTAGTTATCATTCTATGTATCTCTTACTTTGGGTGATTAAACTCCTTGAAAAGGCTACCTTAAATCTCTGCCTCCACTTCCTTTTCTTTTACTATCTTTTTAAACCTCTACATCCTGGTTTCTCACCTCATCATCCAAGTGAAACAGCTCTCTTCACAATTCCCAACGATTTTTTAATTGCCAAATCTAATGATTTTTTTTCAATACTCAGTATTTTGACCTCACTGTAGCATTTGCTACTACTTATAACCTTCTTCTAAACTCAAGGCAGTTAGATGATGCAGTGGAGGGAATGCTTGACCTGGAGCCAAGGAGACCTGATTGTAAATTTGACCTCTGACACTTTGTATTGTAGCTTTGTATAACTTGGCAAGTAACCTGCATTTATCTTAGTTTCCTCAAATTCAGAATGGGAATAATAACATTACCTACTTCTTGGGGTTGTTCTGAGATCAAATGATATAATATTTACAAAGGCTTAGCATAGTGACTGACAAATAGTGGATACAATATAAATGAAAGGATAGCTAGGTGGTACAGTGGATAGAATGTGGAACCTGGAATCAAGAAGACTAATCTTTCTGAATACAAATCTGGCCCCAGGTACTTACTAGCTATGTGACCCTTAGCAAGCCCTTAACCCTGTTAGCCTTACTTCTTCATATGTAAAATTATCTGGAGAAGGGAATGGCAAAGTACTCCAGTATCTTTGCCAAGAAAACCCAAAATAGGGTCACAAAGACTTGGACGTGACTGAAACAAAACAATAATGAAAATATAAATGCTAGCCATTATTATACTATCTGAAAGTCATATCTCTGAGTTTTTATGACACTGATATCTCCTTGTTCTACACTGACCTGTTTAAGGTCTTCTTTCCAGAGGGGCGGAGCCAAGATGGCAGAGTAGAAACAGCTCATCCAAGCCACTCTGCCCCCAGATTCCCCCCAAACTATGTAAAAGGGGACTCTGAACAACATCTGGAGCCCCAGCACCCACAGAACGACAAAGAGAAGCTAACCTCCCGCTGAGGACAGCCCAGCAGCCCTACAGGAAGGACCAGCGCAGCACTCTGGGAGCCAGCAGCGTGCAACTCGCAGAGCGCAGGAAGCGGGAGCCGAGCAGAGCCCAGGTCCCCATGAGCCGAGGTTTTAGCCCCAGGGTGACAGGGCCAGCAGCCGGCTGTAGGAACCCCAGAACACCAGCAGCTGTGGCGACTCCAGAATTATCAACATAGACATGCCTAGGACAAAATAAGAGGTTAGTGTCCTATGGACTTTGGGACCTGTATTTGGGGGAATGCGTCGGCTCCCTCCCCTGGGGGCTAGGAGCCTCTGAGGAGACACGCCGTTTGGTAGTTTTCAGAGGCAACTCCAGCTCCTGGCCTGCAATTAATTGTAGGGAGATCTAGCGATCAGTCTTGGCGGGGGGGGTAATCTCTCTTGCTTTAACCTCCCTGGATCTGTATTGTGATCTAGGGTGGAAGTTGTGGGTGGGTTTACAGCTTGCCAGAAACGGAAGTTGCCCCCTACACATTCAGGACGAAAATTCCTCTATCTGGCCTTAAAGCCATAGTGTGGCAACAAGCCCAAAAGTCAGGTAATCAAGTGGCAACATGCCAAGGCAAAGGAAACAGAAAAATGCAATCCTAGACTCCTATTTTGGGGGCATAGAGCGGGAAAAGGACTGTGAGGTCAGAAGTCCTGCTCCAAAAGCCCCAGGGGAAAACATGAGCGGGTTTCAGGCCATAGAGGACCTTAAGAAGGATTTTAAAAATCAAATAAGAGAAGTGGAGGAAAAATTGGAAAGAGAAATGAGAAGGATACAGGAAAAGTATGAAATGAGGGTCAACAGCCTGACTGAGGAAAACAACACCTTAAAAAATAGACTAACTCAAATGGCCAAGGAGGCCCAAAAGGGCAATGAGGAGAAGAATGCCTTAAAAAATCAAATTTGCAAGATGGAAAAAGAATCTCAAAAGTTCACTGAGGAGATTCATTCCTTCAGAGTTAGACTGGAGCAAATGGAAGCTAATGACTTTATGAGAAATCAAGATGCTGTTAAGCAGATCCAAACAAATGAAAGATTAGAAGGCAATGTGAAATATCTCATGGGAAAAACCACTGACCTGGAAAATAGAACCAGAAGAGACAATTTAAAAATTATTGGACTACCTGAAAGCCATGATCAAAGAAAGAACCTAGAAATCACCCTTCAAGAAATCTTCAAGGAAAACTGCCCCGATGTTTTAGATCCAGAGGGCAAAATAGAGGTTGAAAGAATCCACCAATCACCTCCTGAAAAAGATCCCAAAAAGAAAACTCCCAGGAATATTATAGCCAGGTTCCAGAATCCCCAGATCAGGAAGAAAATACTACAAGCAGCCAGGAAGAAACAATTTCAATATTGTGGAAACACAATCAGAATAGCCCAGGACCTGGCAACTTCTACACTGAGGGATCGAAGGGCATGGAATATGATATTCCAGAGGGCAAAAGAACTGGGAATGAACCCAAGGGTCACCTACCCAGCAAAACTGTGTATTTTGTTTCAGGGGAAAATATGGTTATTCAGTGGAATAGAGGACTTTCAAGCATTCTTGAGGAAAAAACCAGAACTGAATAGAAAATTTGACATCCAGACACAAGAAGGAAGAGATGCCTGAGAAGGTAATCAGGGAAAAGAAATCAAAGGAACTTATCAAAGTTGAACTATTTACATTCCTATATGGAAAATCAATAACTGTGACTGATGATATCTTTCTCACTATGAAAATAATGGAAGAAGGGGGTGTGGTCATATGAATAC
The DNA here is from genome assembly GCA_011680675.1 of Gymnobelideus leadbeateri. NCBI lineage: Eukaryota > Metazoa > Chordata > Mammalia > Diprotodontia > Petauridae > Gymnobelideus > Gymnobelideus leadbeateri. The sequence goes on along the minus strand of WOXC01007191.1, from coordinate 178,950 downwards.
ATATGTGAATGTGTGTGTATATGGTTACAGTTATATATGGATAGAGGGCATAGGTTGAATTTGTTGGGAAGGGAGAATACTCAAGGGATGAAAGTATGAGGTGAGAGAGGAAAGTGGCAAGAGGAGATGGGGAAAGACAGGGTAGGGTAAACTATCTCATGTAGAAGAAGCAAGGGGAAGTGGTTGCAAGGGAGGGGGAGAATAGGAAGGGAAAAAAAAAGGAAATCCACATTCTCATTGAATTTGGTTCAGGGAGAGAATGACATACATACTAAATGGGGTATCTCAACCTGCAGCAGAATAGGGGGAAGGGGGATGAGAGGAGGGATGATGGATGGGAGGGCATCCTTGGGGGGCGGGGAGGTGGGAGGTGCCCACTATAGAAGAGGGACAGGATCATGTAGGGAATGGACCAGGTGGGGGGTGGGATGAGTGGGAGGGAATTTTAAGCAGCCTTGTACAATATATCTAGTATGATAATGTTTTGCATAGCTAGACATGTACAACATATACTGAATTACTTATCTCCCCAGAGGGAATGGATGACAAGGGAGGAAGGAAATGGATCTGAAATTCGAGGTCTTAAGATTAAATGTTTCAAATATATATAAATACTATTATTAATACTCTTTTGCTTATAATTGGGAGATAAGATGTGCCGGCATTGGGACACAAAGATTCACCTTCCTCTAATGGTAAAGTTGTAGGGGGTATGGGAGAAGGTATGGGAGAGAACAGATTGGAGGAAGCGATATCTTTGGGACTGCTATTGTGGGAGGTTGGGTAGGGGAATAACTGGCGGAAAATGATTGTAACACAAAATCTGGTGGAAATGAATGATGTAAAACAGAAGTTAATAAAGCATTTTTTTAAATAAAAAAGATCTTCTTTCCAATCTCATTTGTTGGCTTTTTATCTAGTCATTTTGTTAAACATGGAGACCCCCTAATGGTCTGTCTAGAATTGTCCTCTTATAATGTTTTGTTTTTCTTTGTGATTTCATCAGCTCCTAGGAAATCCATTATCTTCCCTATGGTCCCTCACGACAACTTGAGCCATCTCCAATTGTCCTGATGTATATCTGGCCACCGGACTCAGATTGGCTACAGAGGAAAATATGAGGCTGGTGATTTTTCACAGCCCTTCCTCACATCAAATTCACTTGTATATCATGGCATTACCTCCCTGAGATCAAGGTCCTCTTCAAGAATGAAGTACAACCAACCACCCCGCCACCAATCTTTTGTATCCTGATGATTACAAATCTACTTATTTATCCCTAACCTCTCTGATGACTTCAAGTCTTGTATCTCCACTGCCTATTAGTAATCTCAAACTAAATGTTCCATAAATGTCTTAGATTCCACATTTCAAAAGCTGAAACCATTTCTTTCTCCTATCTTCTTAAATTGCCTATTACAATTGATAGCAGTATTTTTGTAAATACCATGTTCTTTCTTCTGACACTGCAATCAGCCTGTTCCAGGCCATCCTTACCTCGAACATTGATTACTGTAACAGTCCTCTGAGTGTTCTCCCTGTTTTGTCTCCCCTGGTCCTGTCCATTCATTCTCAAATTGATCCAGTTCTAATCATGTTCCCATAACACCACTAAGAAACTCCAGAGGCTCCCCTTTACATCTTAGAATCAACTATATATTCAACTGCTTGGCATTTAAAGACCATTATAACTAAATCTCTTCTTATCTATCCAGTCTTGTCATACCTTTGTCCCCTCCTGAACTCTAAGATCCAGTGATAGTGGTATCTTCCTCAGAGAAAATTCTTCATCTTCTTATTTCATGAATTTTCACTACTGCCTGCTAATATTGTAATTTTCTCCTTCCTATCCTCATGTTTCCTGGCTTCCTTGAGGTCTCAAATAACATTTCACCTATTGTACAAATTCCTTCTTGATCCTCCTTAATGCCAGTTCCTTCCCTAGAAGATTATTACCCTTTCTCTATCATGTTTATACATAAATTTTTAATTTTGTCTCCTGCATAGACTGTGGGCTTCTTTAGAGCAGGAATTGTCTTATGCTTTTACCCTAAGTTTATGACACAGTGCCTGGAACATATTCGATAATAAAGACTTCTTGTTATTGGCATGGAAATCTTCAGAGACAAATTCTTAAACAAGATGGAGGGAGGGAATAAACATTCATATAGTACCTACTATTTGCCTGGAACTGTGCTAAGTGCTTTTTAAAATTAATATTATCTAATATAATTTTAACAATGATGCTATGAGGTCCGTGCTGTTGTTATCCCTATTTTATAAACTGAGGAAATACATGCAAAGAACTGTCCAGGGTGACACAGCCTATTAAGTGCTTGAGACTGGATTTGAATTAAAGTTTTCTGATTCTAAGCCCAACACTCCATCCTTTATGCCACTGGTCTCCATTCTTACCCGAAACTGAGGTATTTTTTTTTCTTTGTGAGCCCTCACCTCTAACAATCTACCCTACGAAGAATAGCTCCCTCTTTTCTTTCTGCTTTAAAAATGATCAAATAGGGTGCAGAGTCAAGATAGCAGAGTAGAAACACAACCTCCGCAGGGCTCTGGCTTCCACCTCCTCAAATTCATGTAAAAGGTGACTCTGAAAAAAACTTTGGAGCTAAAGAAGCCACAAAATGATGCAGAGAACCTAAACTCCCTCTGAGGACAGCCAGGAAGGCCAGCTGGAAGGGGCCAGCTTAGCACTCTGGGAGCTGACCCCAGGCCTGGTCCAGCCAGGGGTTTTAGCTTCAGGGCGGGACTGACCAGCCACTGGCTGGAGGGACTTCAGATCAGCAGCAGGTGTAGTAGTTTACAGAATTATCAACACATAGATGCTTAGGACAAAGTGAGAGATCAGTGCAGTGTGGACTTTGGGATCCAGTAGTTTGGGGGTGTGGCTAGTCTTTGAGGTGCTGTGACGGTGCATCTGCAGCCATGTGGCTGCTTCAGCTCCTGACTTGCAGATTGTAGGGGGACCAAGCAAACAGTTTAAGGGGTAAACGTTTGAGATATTTATATTACTACAAGGAAAAATTATATTTGTAACTGATGGAACTTTTCTCAGTATAAGAATAATTAAAGGGATTGGAAATGTGCGTGTGTGCATATATATATATATATGGGTATATGGGCATATGAATACATATGTGAATGTGTGTATATATGTGTACAGGTATACATTGATAGAGGGCACAGGACCAATTGAATAGGAAGGGATAATACTTAAAATGTGAAATTAAGAGGTGAGAGAGCAATATAATGAGAGGAGATGGAGAGAGACAGAATGGGGTAAATTATCTCATATAGAAGAGACAAGGTAAAATGGTCACAATGGAGGGGAACAACAGGAAGGCAAAAGGGAATGGGTCAACCTTATTCTCATTGAATTTGGCTTAGGGAGGGAATGACATACACATTAAATAGGGTATCTCACCCTACAGGAGAGTAGGGAGGAAGGGGATGAGAAAGAGTATGATGGAAGGGAGGGCAGGCTGGCGGTGAGGGAGGTTGGAGGCAGCCACTTTTGAAAAAGGACAGGATAAAAGTAGAGAATCCAACAAGTTTTAGGTGGCATAGGAGGGAGGCAAATATAGTCAGTCTTTTACAATATATCCACTATGGAAATGTCTTGCACAGCTACACATATACAACCTGAACTGAATTGCTTATATTCCCAGTAAGGGTAGGTGAGTAGGGAGGAACGAAATTAATCTGGAATTCAAAGATTTAAAATAAAAAATTTAATATGTATGCATCTCTCTCTCTCTCTCTCTCTCTCTCTCTCTCTATATATATATATATATATACAATGATTAAGATTATCTTACATGTATCTGGGAAATAAGATATACAGGCACTGGGGCATAGAGATCTACTGTGCCTACTGGAAAGTCAGAGGGGATATGGGAGAAGATATTCAAGAGAGCAGATTGGAGAAGGTGATATCTAATGGGATTGCAATTTTGGGGTCGTGGGTAGGGGGAAAATGGGGAGAAAATTTGTAACTCAAAATCTTGTGGAAATGAATGACATAAACTAGAAGTTATTAAAATTTTTGATTAAGATGGTTAAATATTTGACTATATAGACCAAAATAAAAACAAACAAACAAACTGTGTGCTGTTTTGACTTAATAAAACCTGAATGGAAAGCATATGGATAATGCTGTACCCTCTTAGAAATTCTCTCTCTCTCCCTCTCTCTCTTTCACACACACACACACACACACACACACACACACACACACACACACACACACACATTTTATCAACCTTTATCTATGCCTGTCTATGTATCATCTGTATACTTTTACATAAATGATTAACGAACCAATTTACTGAGAGGAAAATGAATTATTATTTATAATGATAATGATGAAGATTCAAATTCATAATATAGTTACAATTTTTATAGAACCTCTGTGAGACATGTACTGCAATTATTTTTTCAATGATTTTACAGATGTGAAAACTGAAATTCAAAAGTGTTTGATGAATTCTGAAACTCAGAAAATTGGGAATTGTTAGAGCTTGAATTCAAACTCTGATTTTCTAATTACAAATCTCTCCCCCAAACCCTAAATATATTAGTTGACTTGAGTGAGTTAGACTAAAGCGAATGGAAATATTTGCTATAGACAGTATTTGAAATTATAGAAATTAAGCAACTGAAGTTGTGGGTGGGTTTACAGCTTGCCAGAAACGGAAGTTGCCCCCCACACGTTCGGGACGAAAGTGGCAACAAGCCCAAAAGTCAAGTAATTAAGTGGCAACATGCCAAGGCAAAGGAAACAGAAAAATGCAACCCTAGACTCCTATTTTGGGGGCATAGAGTGGGAAAAGGACTATGAGGTCAGAAGTCCTACTCCAAAAGCCCCAGGGGAAAACATGAGCGGGTTTCAGGCCATAGAGGACCTTAAGAAGGACTTTAAAAATCAAATAAGAGAAGTGGAGGAAAAATTGGAAAGAGAAATGAGAAGGATGCAGGAAAAGTATGAAATGAGGGTCAACAGCCTGACTGAGGAAAACAACACCTTAAAAAATAGACTAACTCAAATGGCAAAGGAGGCCCAAAAGGGCAATGAGGAGAAGAATGCCTTAAAAAGTTGAATTTGCCAGATGGAAAAATAATCTCAAAAGTTCACTGAGGAGATTCATTCCTTCAGAGTTAGACTGGAGCAAATGGAAGCTAATGACTTAATGAGAAATCACGATGTTGTTAAGCAGATCCAAACAAACGAAAGATTAGAAGGCAATGTGAAATATCTCATGGAAAAACCACTGACCTGGAAAATAGATCCAGGAGAGACAATTTAAAAATTATTGGACTACCTGAAAGCCATAATCAAAGAAAGAACCTAGAAATCACCCTTCAAGATATTCTCAAGGAAAACTGCCCTGATGTTTTAGATCCAGAGGGCAAAATAGAGGTTGAAAGAATCCACCAATCACCTCCTGAAAAAGATCCCAAAAAGAAAACTCCCAGGAATATTATAGCCAGGTTCCAGAATCCCCAGATCAAGGAGAAAATACTACAGGCAGCCAGCAAGAAACAATTTCAATATTGTGGAAACACAATCAGAATAGCCCAGGACCTGGCAGCTTCTACACTGAGGGATTGAAGGGCATGGAATATGATATTCCAGAGGGCAAAAGAACTGGGAATGAACCCACGGGTCACCTACCCAGCAAAACTGAGCATTTTGTTTCAGGGGAAAATATGGTCATTCAGTGGAATAGAGGACTTTCAAGCATTCTGGAGGAAAAAACCAGAATTGAATAGAAAATTTGACATCCAGACACAAGAAGCAAGAGATGCCTGAGAAGGTAATCAGGGAAAAGAAATCAAAAGGAACTTATCAAAGTTGAACTATTTACATTTCTATATGGAAAAACAATAACTGTTAGTGATGATATCTTTCTCACTATGAAAATAATGGAAGAAGGGTGTGTGGTCATATGAATACATATGTGAATGTGTGTGTGTATATGGTTACAGTTATATATGGATATAGGGCATAGGTTGAATTTGTTGGGAAGGGGGAATACTCAAGAGATGAAAGTATGAGGTGAGAGAGGAAAGTGGCAAGAGGAGATGGGGAGAGACAGGGTAGGGTAAACTATCCCATGTAGAAGAAGCAAGGGGAAGTGGTTGTAAGTGGGGGGGGGGGAGAATAAGGAAGGCTAAAAAGGCAAAACCACATTCACATTGAATTTGGTTCAGGGAGAAAATGACATACATACTAAATGGGATATATCAACCTACAGCAGAATAGGGGGAAGGGGGATGCGAGGAGGGATGATGGATGGGAGGGCATCCTTGGGGAGAGGGGAGGTTGGAAGTACCCAGTATAGAAGAGGGACAGGCTCATGTAGGGAATGGACCACGTGGGGGGTGGGATGAGTGGGATGGAATTATAAGTAGCCTTGTACAATATATTTACTATGATAATGTTTTGCATAGCTAGACATGTACAACATATACTGAATTACTTATCTCCCAAGAGGCAATGGGTGACAAGGGAGGAAGGAAATGGATCTGAAATTCGAGGTCGTAACATTAAATGTTTCAAATATATATAAATACTATTATTAATACTCTTTTGCTTGTAATAGGGAGATAAGATGTGCAGGCATTGGGATGCAAAGACTCACCTTCCTCTAATGGAAATGTCGATGGGGGTATGGGAGAAGGTATGGGAGAGAGTAGATTGAAGGAATCGATATCTTGTGGGACTACTATTCTGGGAGGTTGGGTAGGGGAATAATGGGGGGAAAATGATTGTAACTCAAAATCTGGCAGAAATGAATGATGTAAAACAGAAGTTAATAAAGCATTTGTTTAAAAAAATTAAATAAAATAAAAAAATAAAATAAAAAAATAAAAAAAAAAGAAATTAAGCAACTGGAGTAAAATAACAACTATATGGGGAAAAATAAACCTAATATTTTATGTAGCCTCAGTTTTCCATGTCAGCTGCTCATACTGACCACTACCTGGTGAAAGTAGATCTTATTATCAAGGAAACAGGTGAAGACAAAAACACAACACCTAAATCTCATATTAAAATTATGACTGCTGACATTTTTTGCCAGATTCTTTCTACACAAACCTTATGAATGAGTTTCATGTCTTCTCAGCTTAAATAAAATGAAGTTCCCCTACACAGATTATGCTTAGGTAATAGAATAATAAACAGAACATGATTTAGTATTGTGTGTTTTTCTTCCGATGGACAACAGAGAAGGTTCAATTTTTATGCAAGTGAAAACTATTGCATTTATATACTATTAGACATTAGATATAGAATAAAGGAGGGAAAAAGTAAAGATTTTAAACTATTAAGTTATAAAAAAGAAACTTGAAAAGAAATCAAATGGCTATTTTAATTGTGGCAACTTTTTCTGGCCATATATAAAGCTGAGGACTTTTAGTCTTCATCTTTTTCTAGATAAGAGATTAATGAGTGTTTTAATATTAGCATTTTGATAAAACATAGATTGATCTAAGTTTTGAAGCCTGCTGTGATAAATGGAGTTTATTTAATAAGAAAAGTTTTAAACATCCTCTGCTTTTAGATTAAAAATGAATACCCACTAATCTTATGACTTTGTTGACCAGAATGATTTCTTATTTTATACAACTGGCATGATGGGGGTAGGGAAACCCCAATCGAGCAATATGATATGGAGACTCAGAAATTTAGCAGTCATTTTTGCCCCCTTTTAGTGAATTAAATAATGTCCCCCGCCACCCGCCAGGGACAGAAAAGATGCCCTATGCCACAAAGGTGCTGTTGTTTAAACTGATAATTTACCAGTATTGAATTGTCTTAGTAATTGATAATGGGTCACTTTTAATAGCAAACATTCATATAGCATTTTAAGTTTAGTAAAGTACTTTACATACATTATCTCATCTGATTCGCACAACTTTGTGAGATGAGTGTTTTTATTATCTCGATTTTTACGGGTGAGAAAATTGAGAGAAATTAAGTGCCTTTTCAAGGGTCAAATAACTAGTGCAAGCTGGTGGCAGGATTCAAACTCAGATATTCCTGTCCAACTATTCTCTTCTCTTACTCCAGTTTAGTTTATTTGTTTGATTTGTTATGTTTTTATTTCTTTTTTATGATTGTGAGTTTCATTGAAACAAACATGTCACTAGTAACTAAAAATACAGCTCACTAAAATTAAATAAATCTTAATTTTAAATATTGAACCATGGGTTATATAAATTGGAGAATTCATTCAGGAAAATTGTCTAGGAAAAGGACAACTAAAAGAATCATACAACTTTAGAAATGAAAGCCCCTTGGCAACCATATAGTTCACCAAATACCTTAAACACAAACAAATTAAAGTCTCCAAAGGGAGACAATGTTCCCAATAGTCATTCATTTTTTGCTTAAAGACATAAATTAAACAGAAACATTTTCACCTCTGGAGAAAGCCCATTAGGTTTTTAGAAAGATTTAATTTTTATCAAGATTTTTCTTATATCAATCCCATGCTTACTTTTTACAGCTCCCATCTTTTATTCCTAGTCATTCTCTATGAGGGCAAGTAATGTCATAATGTTGTTCGACATGATGACCCCTCAAATACTTGAAGACACTTATAATATATTTCTTAAGTCTTCTCTTCACCTAGATAAATATCTTCAGTTCCTCTAACATATGTTCATGTGGTGTGAACTCAAGACCCTCAAGCATCCTGCTTGCCTTCTGTAGCACATAGGTGTCATTTTAGAAATTTCACATTCCCAAACCTAATATGATACTTTATATAGGGTCTTACCAAGGCAGAATACAACATGAACAGCATTTTTGTTTCACTCTTCATTTGTACAAAAACCAAAACAAAGCCCTTAGTACACTACCGGTACACAGTGGGCATATTAAACGTTTATTATTCTCCTCCCTAACCCTATGTTTGCAATACATCTTAACTTCCACTTCATACTCTTAACTAATATTGATCTTTCAGTTGATTAAAGCTTCTCAACCTTTTTCATACAGAACTTTGTCTAAAAAAGCCTCAAGTAGGGGTGGCTAGGTGGCGAAGTGAATAGAGCACTGGCCCTGGAGTCAAGAGGACCTGAGTTCAAATCCGACCTCGGACACTTAATGCTTATTAGCTGTGTGACCTTGGGCAAGTCACTTAACCCAATTGCCCCGCCTTCCCCCTCCAAAAAAAACAAACAGAAAAAATAGCCTCAAATATCTTGTAATTTTAAAGGGGGGGGGGGTTCACCCAAGTGAACAACACTTGAATTCAATTAGATTGAGAACTTTAGGCATAATGATAGACTAAAGAAAATCTCTAGTCTGAAAATATGAAGCCTTAGTAGAAATATAGTCACTATCCATGAATTAATTAAAGGTATGGATATGGTAAATAAAGATGCTCAACCTACTCTTGAATACCACAACCATCTTCTAACAACACTTCAGATGAGTTATTTTTAGGAAATTAAAAAGAAGGAAATAACTAATTCATTAAAGTATTAATAGACTTATTGAATTTATTATAGTGAGTCTTGATGATGGACGAATCAGTCCAATTCGTGTCCTTGGCAGGTAAGCCCCTCCCCCAAACTGGAGTTCCAAGGAGCAAGGAAATAAGCATATATTCCATGCCGAATATGTGCCAAGTAGAGTACTAAACACTTCACAGATTCTCTCAACAATCCTGGGAAGTGGGTGCTACCATTACGCTCATTTTACAGAAGAGGAAACTGAGGCAGACTGAGGCTAAGTGACTTACCCAGACTCAAAGAGCTAGCAAGTGCTTGAGAAGGTTAAATTTGAACTCAGGTCTTTCTGCCTCCAGGTCCAATGCTGTATTAATTAGGCTACCTACCTGACAAGAACTCATCAGGGTCACAAGGGAGTTGCAGGTGGCGTAGCGCACTTTGCACTTTTTTCTCTGCCTTCTCTTGTCCTTCTTTCTCTTTCCTTACTTCTATTTCTCTGACATCACATATCATGCCTACATAACTTAGCTAATTATCCAGAAAGTAAGTTCTTTTTTTTAGAGAGGGGAAGGCAAGGCAATCAGGGTTAAATGACTTACCCAAAGTCACACAGCTAGTTAACTGTCAAGTGTCTGAGGCCTGATTTGAACTCAGGTCCTCCTGACTCCAGGATTGATGCTCTGTTCACTGCACGACATAGCTGCCCCCCAGGCAAGTAGTTTTAACAAGCCTCATTGAACATTAATAAAGAGCAATGTTAGTCCCGTTCACAAGTATGTAAACAATAAGCAGATTCTTTAGTCTATATAACCCACTTTGAGACCTGTTCAACCTTTAAGTTACAATTGTGTATTTAATTGTTTATTTCCTGTAAGATTCCTGGGTAGTGCAGTAATAGAAGCTCTAAAGTAACTCAATTAAATGAAAGAACATTTCACTTGGCAGTATTCACAGTACAATTTTAAATTCCTTTAAGTTGGAGGAGGCTTTGCATTTAGTAATAAACCTATTTTGTCAACAAGAATGCCACCTGCAACATTATCTATGGCACTCATAGAAATGACTCATTTGTGGACAAATCAGTTGCATAATGTTTTCCATAAAGTTTGGCACAGCTGCCTTTTTAATTTGCCCATAAAGTAAAAATCATCTCCTTTGAATTAAGTGTTTTCATTTAGATACTTAGATTTATCTTATTTGCAAATACAATTTGCTCTATTTTAGGAGGAAAGAAATGTGAAATGAAACCAAATGTCTGTGTGCATTGATATGTGTGTACATACCACACACACACACACACACACACACACACACACACACACACAAAGTAACTCACTTCCTAAAAAGTGCAGCCTTTTCCAAGATCGATAACCAATATTAAAAATAAATTTGTTTTGATAAATCTCACCAAATATAAACATATGAATTTTAGATAAATACTTTTTTAATATCAAGAGATAGTGTGACCTATTGCATAAAGACCTGGTGAGGAAATGAGGAAAGTTTTGGTTTAAAAAATTAAGTAAATCACCTAAACTCTCAGCACCTACAGACAATTCCCTAAGGGATTAGCTGCATATCAGTAAGAGAGTTGTGTCAATTGGGGAAATTATCGAATCATAGTTTCTGCACCCTTTTTCCCCCCAAAAGTATGTGAATAGTATTTAATGTATAATTTTCTATATGAAATCAGTGCTAGTATCTTTTACTTTTTTATTTTTTTCAACCCAGAGGTGAGCTAGTGCATCCAACAAATATTCAGTGAGTACCTGCTGTGCATGAAACTGTGCATGAAACTCTGTGGTAGGCCCTGGTGTTTCAAAGGCAAAAGCTATTTCCTCTCCTCCCTCCTGCCCCCACTCAAGGATTATATATTTTGAGTCTGTCCATGTGTATTTGAAGAGGTAAGGGATAGCAATAGGGTAAAATTTATGAATAAATAAGGAAAGAAAGACTACTGCAAAGTAACATTAAATAATTCTAAATAATAGAGACCAATAAAATGTGATGGCATCAGAAGGAGGTGTGCATTATTTAGTAGGTGCTGCCTGAACTCTTCTTTGCCTTCTCAGTGATCAATGGCACACATTTAATAAATGGTTCCTCAGACAATGGTAACTATCATGGGACAGGTCACTAAGCTATGAAGTCATTGAATCTATTACCTAAGCTTCGTGACCATTTATTAGATGAAGCCTGTGCAGGGTATGTAATTGTAGTGTTTGAGGCAAAAATCACACTTAAGATTTTTTTTTAGTTTGAAAACTGAAGGGCATCTATCCAGGAGTTTATTTAGCATCCCATCCTTTCCTTACTCTTGCCATCATTCTTATTGTTATTTTGTTATCATACTTTACATTTAATAGAGTGCTTTCTTTATAACATACTGTGAAGTAGCTAATGCAAATATGATTGTTATTTAGAGACTGATAGAGCTCAAGTGCTTTGCCAAGGCAAATATTTAATTAGTAGCAGAGATGGGACTTGAACCTACATGTACTGATTCAAAGTCAAATAAACTTTCTACTTCATGTTATATAGACATTATTACAAGTAAAGACAATGAAGAGTCGAAGATGATTCTGAGGCTATGGAATAGGCTGATTGGGATGAGTGCCTGTAGAGGAAATGGCAAAGATTGGAAAACGTGTGGGTTGGGGGGAAAATAATGAGCTTGTTCTAGACATCATTCAATTGAAAATTTTCAAAAGGAGGCTGTGGGTATATTTAACTGGTGTTTAAGAGATAGACCAGAACTGGATGAGACAGAGACAGAGACAGAGACAGAGAGAGAGAGACAGAGACAGAGACAGAGACAGAGACAGAGAGACAGAGAGAGACAGAGAGAGACAGAGACAGAGAGAGAGAGAGACAGAGCGACAAAGAGAGACAGAGACAGAGACAGAGAGAGAGACAGAGAGAGAGACAGAGAGAGAGAGACAGAGACAGAGACAGAGACAGAGATAGGGACAGCGAGGCAGAAACAAAGACAGAAAGACAGACAGAGAGGCAGAGACAGAAATTGAGAGAGACCCAGAGACAGAGAAGCCATGGGAGTTTATGAGATCACTGTGATAGAGAATTGAAACTAACCATAAAGACCATATAAGCTAACCTCTTTATTTTTGAAGTTAGGAAAGTGAAGTCTTAATTTATAAATGACTTGCCCAAGGTCACAAGAGTAGTAAGCTATCAGAAGTGGGAGATGAACCTAAGTCCTCTGATGTTTTTGCTCCATGATTAGTCTACTATCTAATGAACAAGACTGTGGATAACAGACACACACACACACACACACACACACACACACACACACACACACATTTCTTTGGATTCCATTGTGGTGGGAAACCCAGCTAGGAGAATAACGTGATATATAACAGTCTTTCTTAATGTTCCTTTAGATAGGAGATACCTCTAGAATATCTGGGCCTTAACTGTCTTTTCATTGTTGTGGTTTTATGTTGTGGTATTTTAAATATTATTGAGAACTTAACAAATATATCAAACCTAAACATATCAATATAAAAAGAAAAATGTGTTGCATATGAAAATGTGAAGTTATACATTTTGTACTTTTAAGGTATATAAAAAATTAAATTAAAGTATATATAAAATAAAATTTAATATCAAACCTGCTTTTCATGTCTGTGTCCTATTATGATCTTTCTTTATTTTATCTCCTGGGTATTTTAAAATTTTAACTTTTTCTTTTTTTTGGGTAATACTATCATGCCCATACACTCCATCTTGCAACTACTTCCTCACCATCAAAAATATCAATATTGGTAACTAGATAGATAGTAGATAGATAGATTGATAGAGATTGAAATATATAGTCGAGGAAAACAAATGTACCTATTGGTTGGGTTTGAATATGTGTTTCCTTACGTACTTTTAGTTGCAGAACAGAGGGTAGAAAGCATGCTTTATCATCCGTTTTCTAGTCATGATTACCCATCACATTGATCATAATTCTTTAGTCTTTTTTTTTTTGTTTTTTATTTTTTGTTTTTGCTTTTTGGAGGGCAATTGGGGTTAAGTAACTTGCCCAAAGTCACACGGCTAGGTTTTTGTTTGTGTGTGCATTAAGTGTCTGAGGCCGGATCCGAACTCAGGTCGTTCTAACTCCAGGGCCGGCGCTCTACTCACTGCGCCACCTAGCTGCCCCAATAATCCTTTAGTCTTTTCAAGGTTGTTTTCCTTTACAATATTTTTGTCATGAATAAATTCTCTTAAGACTTCATATTTCACTCTGAGGCTGATCCTACTCAGGTTTCTCTGATTTTGACATTATCTGTCATTTCTTAGAGCTCAATAAAAATTGAGATATATAGTCAAAGAAAACAAATGTACCTATTCGTTGGGTTTGAATACATACCACAACTTGTTCAGCTATATCTCACTTTATTTTCAATTTTTCAGTATAACATAAAGTGCTGTTAAAAATTATGTATAAATTGAGACTCATCGCGTTTTTTATTTTACTTCTTTCAGATGTGTGCGTGTGTATTAAGCTGATTTTGGTGGCTTGAATGATTTGCATAGTTTAGCAGCTTTTGTTATAATTTCACATTGCTTTCCAAAACATTTGGACCCATCCACAGCTTCACCAAAGGTGCATTAATATGTCTGTCCTAACAGAGCTCCTCTAACAATTGCCGCTTTCCACTTTTGTCATTTTCACCAAGGTGAAGGCATCAGAAAAGTATTGTTAGTCATTTGCAATTTTTATGAGCTTGCACTTTTTAAAAAGTTAACTTCTTCATATTTTTCTACCACTTTTCTCCTTCACAATGCAGCCATTTTTTTATGTGTTTAACCAATGGCCCTTAATCTAATATATTTCTAATTAAAAGCTTTAAAATTTAAGAGAAAAGTTAATTAAAGCTTTACTTAGGGAAATTAAGTGTTTTGCTTTTATTGTTTAAGAGAACAGGCATAAGTACAAATAAGCAACAATATAATTGAGTAGCAGCTGCTTCTGTGTAATAATTAAGAAGGAGTCATTGCTCCTTGCCTAAAATGACTTTCATTGTTCTAATGGCATGCTACCAACTGAAAATAAAGTCATTGGCATAATTGGCAATAAGCCTATTATGTGTACGAGAGAAAGACACAGTGTGTGTGTGTGTGTGTGTGTGTGTGTGTGTGTGTGTATCTGAGAAAGAAAAAAAAGGGGGGGAGAGATGAAGAGAGGGAGAGGTAAGAGGGAGAAATAGAGGATTAGAGAATAGGAGAGTTATACAAGTCCTAGCTCTCCCACTTATTATCTTTGTGATTTGGTCAAATTATCATCTCTGAGCCTCAGTTTCCTCATCTGGGAAATATGAGTATTGACTAGATGGCTTCTAAATTCCATTCTGGTTCTAAGTCTATGTTCCTATCATCCTGTGAGTGACAAGTGATTAGGAAAGGGCAATTTGATAAGAACATAAATATGAAAATGAGTAGTGAAGAAAAAATATCTGTGGTTGATCTAAAGAGAAAGGTAGATAAAGAGATAGGAGCAAGGAAAGGAGAAGGAAAATGGGGAGGACACAAGATGAGAAAGAGAAGAGTAAGGAACAGAGCAAGGAAAATAAATGAGTAAAAAGAAAATATATTAGAGAATAGAGAGAGAAATAAAGTAAGCAACAGATGATAAAAAGGGAGAGAAGAAAGAAAAAAAGAGGACATTGTGGGATGAGTGAGGATTAGACAATTGGAAAAGGAAGGTATATGGTTCCCAACTATAGCTAGCATCAAAATCGAATGTTTGCATAAGTCACAAGTGTCTGAGCTTAGTTCTTCATTTTCATATACAGAAGGAACATCTAGAAAGGTGATATGTCTCTAATTTTTCTCAGGGCAAAAAACATACAAAACACCTCTACCTGTATGTCCCTCATTTTCCTTCCCTCTTCTCTAAACCAGGTTTGGTGATTTTATCTGAAATTAAACAGACAAATATACCCATTTTTATTGATGATACCATCAATTTTAAATATAACTCATTGTCATAAACCCAGGGTGCAAAAACTAAAAAGACTCTAAAATACCCATTATTGATTCCCCCGTGGTCCTTTTTCAGGAGAGATAGAAAAAGGGGCTAGTACTTCACTTTTCATCAGTCCATATAGTTCTTACCATTCTTTTTTCCCCTCAAACTGCCTCCCCTTTTCATTTCTCATAGCACAAAAGTATTCTGTCACAAACATACACACAACTTTTCAGCAATTCCATAATTGATAAGCATCCGCTTAATTTCTAATTCTTTGCTGTGAAAAAAAAGCTGCTAAAATATTTTTTGTATTTATAGGTCCTTTTCCTATTTCTTCAATCTGTGTAGGATATAAAATTAGTAGTGATATTGCTGGATCAAAGGGTATAGTTCCAGAATGTTCTCCAGAACAGCCGGACCAGTTCACTACTCTATGAGCAGCTCCTTAATATATATTTTTCTCATACCTTCTAGCATTTGACATTTCTGATAGGTGTGAAGTAGTACCTCAGGCATTTTAAAATTTGCCTTTCTCCAATTAATAATGATTTGAAGCCTTTTTTCATACGACTATAGACAGCTTTGACTTTTTCTTCAGAGAATGGTTCCTGTCCTTTGACCAATTATCACTTGGGGAATGGCTCTTACTTTTATAAATTTGATTCAGTTCTATTATTTGAGAAGTGAGGCCTTTATCAGAGAAACTTGCTGCAAAATTTTGTGATATTACTTCATCATGTTCAGCAAAATAAAGTTTCCCTGATTATCTTTCAATTAGATCTATTTTTGCTTCTGCTTTATCTGAGATGGTGATTGTCACACCTGTCTTCTTTACTTCAGCTGAAAGAAACATAATAGACTCGGCTTCACTCCTTCATTTCACTTATCTGTGTGTGTGCATGTGTGCGTGTGTGTGTGTGTGTGTGTGTGTGTGTGTGTGTGTGTGTGTGTGTCCAAAGTTTTTCTATTGTACATTCTGGCCTCCAATTCACTCTGCTATCTGCTTCCATTCCATAGATTAGCTCATTCCATTCACGTTCACAGTTATTATGATGACTAACTGTTCATTTCCTTCCATCCCATTTTTCTGTTTGTTCTTCTCTTTTTTTTTTTGTTCTCTTCAAAAGTTTATCTTGCTTCTGACCACTGCCTCTCCCGATCTTCCTCCTTAAACCCCCCACCTACATAAATCTTAAAATCTCCTTTACCACCTGTCTCCCAATTGGATAAGAAAGATTTCTGTACCCAACTGAGTGTGCATATACATTCTCCACTTCGAACCAATTCTAAATGAGAGCATTGTTCAAAGCATTGTCTGCCAACCCCTAATTTTCCCCTCCACTATAAAAAGCTTTTTCTAGTGTGTCTCCTCTATATGAGAAAAACTTCCTTATTCTAACTCTTTTCCACCTCCTGTTGCACTATTCTTTCACAAACCTACATTTCTTTATTTTTTGGAGATCATCCCAACATAAAAGACTCACACCCATATTCTCTGTCTCTGCAGAATCTGTTTAATTGTCCTAATAATGAGAAAGGTCTTAGGTATAATATGTTTCATCTTCTTATATGGAAATGTAAACAGTTTAAGTCTGTTGAGTCTCTTATGGTTGCTCTTTCAAGTGTACCTTTTTATGTTTCTATTGAACCTTCTCTTTGTATGTCAAATTTTCTATTCAGCATTTATTCATGAATGCTTGAAATCCTCTATTTTATTAAATATCTATTTTCCCTACTGAAGTATTAGTTTTGCTGGGTAGATTATTCTTGTTTATACTCATGGCTTCCCTTGCCCTCCAGAATATCATATTCCACGTCCTTCATTTCTCTAACATGGAAGCTGACAAATCTTGTGTGATCCTGCCTATGCCTCCAAAATATTTGAATTATTTACTGTTCTTCCTGGCCCTGGAACTGTGACCAGGGCACTTGCTTCCTTGTAATCTATCATAAGCACTTCACTCCACCTTGGGACAATCCAGAACTGCTTATGGGCAAGAGAGTTTCCAGTCAGAATCTTCTGTACCCTGTGCCAACAATGGATCTCCTGTAATCTCTTTCTGACCAGTTTTCTAACCCCATTACTGACTCTGGGCTGAGAGCTCCTGAAGCTACTGCTGTTGTGGGTATCTCCATAGTCCACTGCTTTTGTTACTGATCCACTCTGGGCCTGAGCCCACTCCAGTGTTACAGAATCCTCCTACAAACCTCCTAAGTTGTCTCAGGGTGGGAAAAAAAAAGTCTCCCTCAGACCTTTTGTTGCCTCTGCTGCTCCAAAATTTGATTTGAGGCATTATTGTGAAGTTGTTTAGAAAAGAGTGTTGGAAGAGTTCAGCTGGCTCCTAGTCTGTACTCTGCCTTCTTGGCTCCTCCCCCTATAATTCTTTATCTAGAAGCAACACAGCTTAGTGAATAAAAAGCTGCCCTCTGAGCCAAGAAAATCTGGCTTCAAAGCCTGTCTCTTACATCTACTGATTATGTAAGCATGGCCAAGTCACTTAATCTCAGAGCCCCAGACAGTTCTAAAAAACTCTAAGCCAAACTGAAAAAAAAAATGGAAGCTATAAATTGTACTATTCTTTCTCTCATTTATTTTTAAATCATCAGCATAAGCTGTTTGCTTCTTCTGGGAATTTAAATTTATAGATTCCTAAACTTGAGAGGGAAAAATAATAATTATGACTGGTGAGATATCTTTAGGGCACTTTTTGCATTTAGGAAGCTTTAATAAATTTTTTTAAAATTGTAAAGTCAGTCATCTATGGTGTTATCTCTTTGACAGCAGATCTTAGAATTAAATTGATACCTAAAGAATGAAGCTCTTTGTAATAGAAACTACTTTATTATTTCTGACAAGTTTTCTGGTTATATCAGTTGAAATCTGGCATATTAATATTAGGGTATTTCTTTTGGAGCACCTAGGTGGTACAGTGGATAGAGTACCTGGTCTGGTGACAGGAAGACCTGATTTGAAAATAGACCTCAGATACTATCTGTATGACTCTGGACAAGTCATCTGAAGACAGTTTGCTTCAGTTTCTGCTTCTGTAAAATGGGTATAATAATAACACCTAACTCCTAGGTTTGTTATGATGATCAAATAAAATAATAAATGCAAAGCCCTTACCATAGTGCCTGATATAAGTGACATATATGTGTGTATATAAATATATACACAAATATACATATATGTTATTTTTCTTTCTTAATAGTTTAGAATTAGTTTTTTTTATCTTCTCCAAACCACTTTCAATGTGACAAAACTGAATTTCTTAATACTAAGAGTAGTCCTGCAAGTAGCATTATCTAGCTGCTTAGAAAGCACTAATGTCTTTAGTGAGGGGCAGAGCCAAGATGGCGGAGTAGAAACAGCTCATCCAAGCCACTCTGCCCCCAGATTCCCACCAAACTATGTAAAAGGGGACTCTGAACAACTTCTGGAGCCCCAGCACCCACAGAACGACACAGAGAAGCTAATCTCCCACTGAGGACAGCCCAGCAGCCCTGCAGGAAGGACCAGCGCAGCAGTCTGGGACCCGGCAGCGCACAACGGGAAGCGTGCAGGAAGCAGAGCTGAGCAGAGCCCAATTCCGCGCAAGCAGAGTTTTTAGCCCCAGGGCAGCAGGGCCAACAGCCGGCTGGAGGAACCCCAGAACACCAGCAGCTGTGGCGACTCCAGAATTATCAACATAGACATGCCTAGGACAAAGTAAGAGGTTAGTGTCCTATGGACTTTGGGATCCGTATTTGGGGGAATGTGTCGGCTCCCTCCCCTGGGGGATAGAAGCCACTGAGGAGACACGCCATTTTGTAGCTTTCAGAGGCAGCTCCAGCTCCTGGCCTGCAATTAATTGTAGGGAGATCCAGCGATCATTCTTGGGGGGGTAATCGCTCTTGCTTTAACCTCCCTGGATCTGGATTGTGATCTAGGGTGGAAGTCGTGGGTGGGTTTACAGCTTGCCAGAAACAGAAGTTGCCCCCCACACGTTCAGGACGAAAATTCCTCTATCTGGCCTTAAAGCCATAGTGTGGCAACAAGCCCAAAAGTCAGGTAATCAAGTTGCAACATGCCAAGGCAAAGGAAACAGAAAAATGCAACCCTAGACTCCTATTTTGGAGGCATAGAGCAGGAAAAGGACTGTGAGGTCAGAAGTCCTACGCCAAAAGCCCCAGGGGAAAACATGAGCAGGTGGCAGGCCACAGAGGACCTTAAGAAGGACTTTAAAAATCAAATAAGAGAAGTGGAGGAAAAATTGGAAAGAGAAATGAGAAGGATGCAGGAAAAGTATGAAATGAGGGTCAACAGCCTGAGTGAGGAAAACAACACCTTAAAAAACAGACTGACTCAAATGGCAAAGGAGGCCCAAAAGGGCAATGAGGAGAAGAATGCCTTAAAAAGTCGAATTTGCCAGATGGGAAAAGAATCTCAAAAGTTCACTGAGGAGATTCATTCCTACAGAGTTAGACTGGAGCAAATGGAAGCTAATGACTTTATGAGAAATCAAGATGCTGTTAAGCAGATCCAAACAAATGAAAGATTAGAAGGGAATGTGAAATATCTCATGGGAAAAACCACTGACCTGGAAAATAGATCCAGGAGAGACAATTTAAAAATTATTGGACTACCTGAAAGCCATGATCAAAGAAAGAACCTAGAAATGACCCTTCAAGAAATTCTCAAGGAAAATTGCCCTGATGTTTTAGATCCAGAGGGCAAAATAGAGGTTGAAAGAATCCACAGATCACCTCCTGAAAAAGATCCCAAAAAGAAAACTCCCAGGAATATTATAGCCAGGTTCCAGAATCCCCAGATCAAGGAGAAAATACTACAAGCAGCCAGGAAGAAACAATTTCAATATTGTGGAAACACAATCAGAATAGCCCAGGACCTGGCAGCTTCTACACTGAGGGATCGAAGGGCATGGAATATGATATTCCAGAGGGCAAAAGAACTGGGAATGAACCCAAGGGTCACCTACCCAGCAAAACTGAGTATTTTGTTTCAGGGGAAAATATGGTCATTCAGTGGAATAGAGGACTTTCAAGCATTCTTGAGGAAAAAACCAGAATTGAATAGAAAATTTGTCATCCAGACACAAGAAGGAAGAGATGCCTGAGAAGGTAATCAGGGAAAAGAAATCAAAAGGAACTTATCAAAGTTGAACTATTTACATTCCTATATGGAAAAACAATAACTGTGACTGATGATATCTTTCTCAGTATGAAAATAATGGAAGTAGGGTGTGTGGTCATATGAATACATATGTGAATGTGTGTGTATATGGATAGAGGGCATAGGTTGAATTTGTTGGGAAGGGAGAATACTCAAGGGATGAAATTACGAGGTGATAGAGGAAAGTGGCAAGAGGAGATGGGGAGAGACAGGGTAAGGTAAACTATCTCATGTAGAAGAAGCAAGGGGAAGTGGTTGCAAGAGAGGGGGAGAATAGGAAGGGAAAAAAGGCAAATCCACATTCTCATTGAATTTGGTTCAGGGAGAGAATGACATACATACTAAATGGGTTATCTCAACCTGCAGCAGAATAGGGGGAAGGGGGATGAGAGGAGGGATGATGGATGGGAGGGCATCCTTGGGGGGAGGGGAGGTTGGAAGTACCCACTATAGAAGAGGGACAGGATCATGTAGGGAATGGACCAGGTGGGGGGTGGGATGAGTGGGAGGGAAATATAAGCAGCCTTGTACAATATATCTACTATGATAATGTTTTGCATAGCTAGACATGTACAACATATACTGAATTACTTATCTCCCCAGAGGGAATGGGTGACAAGGGAGGAAGGAAATGGATCTGAAATTTGAGGTCTTAAGATAAAATGTTTCAAATATATAAAAATACTATTATTAGTACTCTTTCACTTATAATTGGGAGATAAGATGTGCA
The DNA here is from genome assembly GCA_011680675.1 of Gymnobelideus leadbeateri. Taxonomy (NCBI): domain Eukaryota; kingdom Metazoa; phylum Chordata; class Mammalia; order Diprotodontia; family Petauridae; genus Gymnobelideus; species Gymnobelideus leadbeateri. Next base: position 157,581 of record WOXC01007191.1, on the reverse strand, counting down.
GGCATTGGGACACAAAGACTCACCTTCCTCTAATGGAAAAGTCGAAGGGGGTATGGGAGAAGGTATGGGAGAGAGCAGATTGGAGGAAGCGATATCTTGTGGGACTGCTATTCTGGGATGTTGGGTAGGGGAATAATGGGGGGAAAATGATTGTAACTCAAAATCTGGCAGAAATGAATGATGTAAAACAGAAGTTAATAAAGCATTTGTTTAAAAAAAAAGAAAGCACTAATGTCATGCTATTTTAAGTCAAATGAGAAATGGATGTCACACATTGATCACTTATCAGAAATATGATAGAATCTAGCACACCTAAAAAGCAGAGCTACCATCTATACTTATTCACTGTAGGTCTTTTGACTGAACAACTAATGTGAAAAATAATGTTATGAGTATGGGGTTATATATATATATTCATATTTAGAAAAAATCCTACTGTTTGCCTCTAGGAAATGCAGTGATTAGTTGATTAATTTCCTATAAGATTACATGAAACTGTCTAGTTCAATTACTACCTGGTGCTAGAGGAACTCGGTTACAAATCAAAATATAATGCTTTTTTTCTAATCTGCAGGCTCTGACTCTTTTGAAATTTTGCATTTTGCCCATATTGATTGGGATAAGTGAAGAGCACCAATTATATTGGCTAGCTGTGTCTATCAATGAAAATTGTCATTGTTTTACATGCTTTTTTTTCCCTGAAGAATTTGAACACTGAATTGAGTGTGTGTGTGTTTGTGTGTGTGTGTGTGTGTGTGTGTGTGTGTGTACATGAGATAGTGAACATGAGTCAAAGGGATAGAGATAAAACATGAATTTTCATATGTCAGAAAGGCCAGTTTTATTGCTTTTCATATAATAGCTGTTTTGTCCAAATTGTGGAAAAAGAGACAAACAGGCAGACACAGAGACAGACAGAGAGAGAAACACAGAGCGACACACACAGACAGAACATGAATAACATAGATTTATCCATGGATTAATAAGACCAGTTTTACTGCTCTTCTATTTGATAGTTACTTTAATCAAATTACTAAACTTACTTGTTATCTGCATCACATTTTGTCAAAGAATGCTATTTTAAAATCTCTAATTTTCAGGGTCCTTTGGTAGTTTTGTCAACCCCACAAGAGCAGCATCTTAGAAACCCCAAGGCCATTTTTATCACCAAAAAACCTATCAAACCAAAGCCAAGAAGAATGATTATTTTTCAAATATTTTGTTACTCAGTTATCTCTTGGGATTAACTGGATCAACCAGGCCTTTGTGGTGTTGAAAAAATTATATCTCAGAATTTCCCCAAATCAGCAACTAAAGTTTGTTTTTTTTTTAATTCCCTTATAGGTTTAGAATCATTATAGGTCATAGTACCTTCACTAGCCACTCCTTTTTGATATCTTGACCACTTGGTGAATCAGTTCAACTTCAGCCTGTCATCCTTTCATGAATTCGCATCCCATTTTGTGCCCTATCAAGTCTCAGCCTTGGAACACTATCATCATTTGCTGCCTTTTCTCCTATACATGTGCTGCTAAAGGAAGGTTGAGAAAATTAAGCAGCTGTTCTGATTGGGTCCTCTACAGATTTGGTGCATATTAAATAGATGTGTATTGCTGCAAGGCAATCCTTCTTTATATCCTCAGGTCATATTAGATTGTGAGCTCCTTATGGGCAGGGATTGTCATTTGCCTCATTTTGTATCCCCAATGCTTCCCACAGTGTCTTGCACATAGTAGGCACTTAATAAATGTTTATTGTTTGACTTTCCCACTCTTTACACCATTTCTTCCAAATCTTTTCATCCCTCCTTAAAACTATTATAGCTCCTCCTTGTAACACCAAGCACAAAAAAACTTCTTGGTTAGGATTACGAGCATAATAACTCTCCATAAATTCAGTAACATATTAAGGCAAAACATTCATAGAAAAGAGAAAAATCACAATACAGGGTAACTCAATATTTTAGTAAGTTCTCAGTTCAATAACAAAGTACAAAAGTCAAAATATTCCACCCCTGGGTAGTACATTCATTTGGTCATTCACAAATTCTTAAGTCCTCAGTTTAATCGCAAAGTAAAAAAGTCAAAGGTACGCCACCCTGGGTAGTCTCAATTAAAGTCTCAAAAAATCATAAACAAAGTACATTCATTTGGTCAGTCACAAAACACAAAGGCCATCCACCGCTAAGTCACAACTGGGTTACATTATCATCACAGCATTCAGTACCCAAGGGAGGTCTTTTCTTCACCTTGACCTGAGGCAAGTTCTCAGCAGTTTCTGTTCCTGGGAAGACAAGGACTAAGAAAGACACAACATAGATAAACCTTGCTGGCATCCTCATCAATTCACTTTCTACCTGTGAAATCAACCTAGATTAACAACAAAGTCTGAGGAATTAGCACAAATCATCAGTACAGTCCCAGGACTCCTGAAAACAAGACCCTCCTCCAGGATTTCTGTAAACATATAACAAAAAAGTCCTTTTTCAAGGCTTCTGAACCAACAGCAAGGTCTCAGGACTTCTGCAACAACAGCAATGTCCTCCATCAGCAGATAAATCTGACAACGTAACATCAAAACTGATAGACCAAATCAAGGCATCACATTAATGCTTCCTCCCAGTTTAGTCCTCAGTTCTCATTTCTCTCTCTCCAGCAGTAGCAGCAGCCTTCAGATGCTGCCTCCCAGAAGTCCTTCTGGCCTTTCTCTGCTTGGGCCTTTCTCTCTATCCAGAGCACCAGCTCCTCCCAGTGCAGCCCCTTCTTGTCACATCAACAAGTTCACCCATTGTGAGGTTCAAATTCCATTACCATTATACTCCTTAATCTCCATTCCTCAGCTAAGAACTTTGGCTCATATTTTATTTAAAAAAAAAAACAAAAATAAACAAACAACAAGAACAAGAACAAAAAACACTTGAGGACATTTACCAAGAGCTCTCTCTTCTTTCCTTCTCCTCATCTCATATCACCCAGACACCTTCTTTCACTCTCCTCCCTTACCCCTCTCTCACATGAAAAGATGGCCTTATTCCTTAGCAAGGCAAACCCCTCTGCCTTCATAAGCAAGCCTGTTCCATCCTTATCATCCATATGCAGCCTTGCTCCTTCCATTATCCCCACCATCACTTATCTCCGTTCCCTGCTATCTATTGCTTTCTTACCTACTGCCTAAAACTTGCCCATATCCCCCTATCCTCAAAACCTCTAAATGGATCCTTCCATTCCTGCTATCTCTTTTTTTTTATTTTTTAATTAATTTTTTAATATCTTCTTTCTCTTCTGCCCTTTGAACCTAAACTCCCTTAAGAAGGCTGTCTACAATAGTGTCTCTACTTTTTCTCCTTTTGCTCTCTTCTTAAGTCTTTACAGTCTGATTTCTGACCTCACAATTCCACTATTTACTGGTCTCTCCAAAGTTAACAACGCTCTACTAATTGCCACATCCAATGACCTTTCATCAATCTTCATTCTTGACTTTTCTGTAGCCTTTTAACGGCCCTCTTCTTTATGCTGTCTTTTCCTTAGGTGTTCAGAAACTATTTTCTGTAGCTGTCCTACCTATCTGTCTTCTCTTTCTCAGTTGACTTTGTTGTATCTTCATCCAGGTCACACTCACAGTTCATGGGTATCCCTCAGGGATCTGTCTTGGGTCCTCTTGTAGCTCTAGCAGATTTAACTTGCTGATCTCATTGTAACTCAGGGATGTAATTATTATCTCTACAGCAATGATTCCTCAGATCTATTTATCAATCTCTAACCTTCCAGTCTTCCATCTCCAACTACCTTTCAGAAATATTTTTTTTTCTTTTTATTAATAATAGTATTTATATAAATTTGAAATATTTAATTTTAAAACCTCGAATTTCAGATCCCTTCCCTTCCTCTCTTGTCACACATTCCCTCTAGGAAGATAAGCAATTCAGTATGTGTTGTACATGTATAGCTATGCAAAACATTACCATAGTGGATATATTGTAAAAGACTGCTTGTATTTCCCTCCCACTCATCCCATCCCCCACCCGGTCCATTCCCTACTTTGATCCTGTCCCTCTTCGAAAGTGGGTACTTCCAACTTCCCTTCCCCATAGAATGCCCTCCCCTCCATCATCCCCCCTCTCATCCCCCTTTTCCCTACTTTCCTGCAGGGTGAGATATCCCATTTAGTATGTATGTGATTCTCTCCTTGAGCCAAATTCAATGAGAATATGGTTTTGCCTTTTGGCCTTCACCTTTCAGAAATATTGAAATAGAAATCTTAAACGCATTATGTATATAAATTCAATTTTTCTCATAAATTTGACTCCTTTTCTAAACTTCCATATTGCTATTGAACAATCATCTTCCAAGTTTCCTGGCTAGCAACTAGGCACCATCATCAACTTCTCACTGTCTCTCATTTCTATCAGTTGTCAAAACCAGAGTATTTTGTGACAATATCTCTTAAAAATACTCCCTTCTCCCCTTTGATAACTACTACCCCTCTGGTGCAGACCATCATCACCTTACATCTGGACTATTTGAACAACTTGCTGGTTGGTCTGCCTGCCAGAAATCTCTACCTACTCCAAATTCAGCTGCCAAAGTGATTTTCTAAAATATCATTTCAATCATATACCCACCACCCATGCCTACCCCACTTAATAAACTCTAAGGACTCTCTATCACCTCTTGATTCAAATACAAAATCCTGTTTGATATTCAAAGCCCTTCATAACCTAATACTTTCAACACACACACACACACACAGTCATGCACATGCACATATTTAGCACAGTTTCTGGTGCACTTAGTAAATGATTTTTGACTGACTGAAAAGAAATCTTATACTTTATATGGTGTTTTAAGGTTGGGGTATAAGGTGCTGATAGAAGATGAGTGCATCTGGTGTGAGGGCTGCTGAGTCCTTTTCAGGGCAGCTTTCCAACTTTGATGTCCACTTGATTCACTCAACTCTCACCTGTAGCTCCAAAAAGCTATAGTATGTGTAGCAGCCACACCCAAGCAAACAGGTTCAGCAAACAGGCTAAACAAGACTGAGGAGAACCAAAGGGTCTCAAACCCATTTGTGAGTTGGTAGGGTGTCTATCCCCTGCATGTGAAGACTTCCCTCAGTGGAATGAGTAGATGATAACAATTTGTTCCAAGGGCCATGAAGATGGCTGAAGCAGGTGATGTGGAAGGTTTATCGTTGGAGTAAACATAGAAGATACCAAGGCCAGACACTCAATACTGAGCCATCACCATTAATCTGGACTTTGTCTTGCCACTGGACTTTGATAACTCTGGAAGAGATGTTGAGGCCAACTTTACACAACTCTGCCTCACTTGAATCCAATTTATATGTGAGTCAATAGATATCACTCTATCATTTTATACTTTTTACCTACCTCAAAGACCTGTGGGACAGGCAGGTATACACTGGAAGCTGTGGTTATGTTCCTAAACGCAGCCCAGGCCATAGGCTTGTCTTCTCATTGGAATAAAGCAGCAGTGGGATTTGCCAGCCCCTTGGTGTCTGAGCAGTTGTTGTTGTTGTTTTTTTTTTTAAGACCACACGGCTTGCCTCCTGGCATGAAGAATGCACTAGAAATGGTGCCCTAAAAACTGTCTGCTTCACCAAACCTTAGTCTGCTTGCCATGGCAGACAGAGATCAGACCTTGAAGTTGAAACATGCAGAAACAAACACACACACACACACACACACACACACACACACACACACACACACATACACACACACAATGTACAAAAACTTCTGCAAAGATGAATTCCCCTCACCATTGGTACATGAAGTGTGCACACACTTATGGGAAACACGAAATATAGTAGACCTGAAAGACAAACAGCTCTTGTGAGAGAACTCAGCAGGTACTGCTATCAAATATTAGTCCTGAGTCAAACAAGGTTGGTAAATGAAGGCCAGCTTACTGAAGTTGGAGGTGGATACATGTTTTTCTGTATTGGCCACAGTGATGGGGAATGCCACAAGGCTGACAAAGGTTTTGCAATCAAACTAATTTAGTCAACAAGCTTCTATGTTTACCAAAAAGAGAGAATGGCAGACTCATGACAATGTGACTGCCATTTTCAGGAAAACTCCATGCCACCATCCTCAGTGAGTATGCTCCCACCATGATAAACTATGACAAAGTCAAAGAAAAAAAAATTGAAGACTTGGAGACCCTCATCATTAATGTCCTGAAAGAAGAAAAGCTTATCATTCTGGGTGATTTTAATGCAAGAGTAGGCACACACTATCAGACATGGCAACAAGACCTTGGCAGGAATAGAGGTGGAAATAGCAACAGCGATAGTCACTTACTACTGAAGGCTTACGCATTTCATTACCTTCTCATCACCAACACTGTCTTTCATTTACCTAACTGCAATAAAACTTTGTGAATGTACCCTCTCAGCAAACATTGGCAACTAATAGACTATGTCATTTTAAGGTGAAGAGATACTCAGGATCTGAGAGTGACAAAAGGCACTTGTGACTAAGTGTGCTGAACTGATCATGAACTTATTCTCTCTACACTAAACATTCACATTCAAAAAAAGTGGTGGCCCCAAAGCAAGATGACTTATAGATCACTTGATGTCAACAGATTAGAGCACTTTTCTGAGCAGGAACAATTTGTTGCTAACTTGGAAGAAAAGTTGAGCTAACACATGGTTGGTAGAAGTGGAGCAAAAAAGGAGTGGGCAGCTTTCAGAGATGAGGTGTACAGCATTGAATTTGTTTATCTGGGCCAGAATACTCAGAAACCTTAAGACTGATTTGACAATAATGATGGGGAAATTAAGAAACCGCTAAATGAAAAATGGAGAACTACACAGGGTTTACCAGTAGGATAGTTCATCTGTCTCTAAGAAAGTAGTACCAAAAATAAAGTGTCAACAAAACTTAGAGATATGCAAGATTTGGGGCTCAATAGGAAGGAAGATGAAATTCCATTTTATGCTGATAGTAATAATCCGAAACACTTTTGTGATTCCTGGAAGGCTATTTATGGGCCAAGACCTATAATGCATCTTAACTATAAAGTGTTAATGGAGCCACATTGATTTGTGATAAGGGCATGATCCTGGAGAAATGGACTGGACACTTCCATAATCCCCTCAGCAGGCCATCATCAATCATTTCCAAAGCCATTGACTTTATACCTCAGTTTGAAGTTCCTTCTATCTAGTCTTTCAACTGAAAAAAGTTATTGAATGCCATTAAGTTCCTCTCATGTGGCAAAACACCCAGTGCTGATTCTATTCCAGCTGAGATTTTCAAGGCAGGGGGTCCACTGTTCATACAAAACTTGATGAAAATTTTCCAGTTTATATGGCAAAAGGAGGTTATCCACCACAAGTTCAAGGATACTTCCAATGTCCATTTCATTTTTTTGCCATATTAAACATTTTATTTATCTATTGGTTATTAGTTCTCAACATTCACTTCTGTAAGATTTGATTTATTTTTCTCCTTTTTTGTCTTTATTGATTTGTTTGTTTCCTTTTAGTTTACAAGATTCAGTTCCACAATCCCTTGAGTTTCAAATTTTCTCTCCCTCCCTCCCCTGCCACATGTAAGCATGCAATAAAAAATATGATCTGCAAATACTTCCACATTAGACATTAGTCAGGTTATATAGAAGGATTGTAATGGATGGAATGAACAATGGGGAATAGGAAACAAAACCAAACAAGAAAAAAAAGAGATCAGGTAATTTGCTTCAATATGCATTCTAACACTGTTCTTTCTAGTTGTTTCTCTGGATGTAGACATTTCTCTCCATCATGAGTCTTTTGGGATTGAATTATATCAGTGCATTGCTAAGAAGAGTCCAGTCTGTCATAGTTGGTCATCACATATATGTTGTGTCTGTGATTGTATACAAATTTCTCCTGGTTCTACTCTTCTCACTCAGCATCAGTTTGTATAAGTCTCTCCAGGTAAATATGAAGTCCATCTGCTCCTCGTTTCTTATAGCACAATAGTATTCCATTACATGCATATACCACAACTTTTTCAGCCATTCCCCAATTGATGGGCACCCCCTTAATTTCCAATTCTTTGCAACCACAAAAAGAGCTGCTATAAATATTTTTGTACATATGGGTCTTCCTCCCACTACTATGATTTATTTGGCATGTAACCCCAGAAGTGGTATTGCTGGGTCAAAGCGTATGGAATTATTTAGAGCCCTTTGGGCATAGTTCCAGACTGCTCTCCAGAATGGTTGAATCAGTTCACAACTCCACCAACAATGCATCACTATACCAATTTTTCCACATCCTTTGCAGCATTTGTCATTTTCCTGTTTTGTTATCCATTTCTATAAAGGAAAGGGAATCATAATCATTACTGGCAAGATTCTTAATAAGGTGATCCTTCACCTGGAAAATGATTATCTACCTGAGATTTAGTGTTGCTTCAGAGAGGAACAGTTGATATGGTGTTTGCTGCTTGATAACTCCAGGAGAAATGCCAGGAGGAGAAGACAGGTCTGCACACATCTTTCAATCTAATAAAATCTTTGATACTGTCAGTCATGAGGGTTTATGGAAAATTATGGCAAAATTTTGTTGCACAGAGAAGTTCAGCAATTTTGTCATTAGTTTCATGATGGCATACTTACCCAGGTTTTGGATGATGGGCAATATTCTTATACTTTCCTTTTCACCAGTGGAGTGAAACAGGGCTGTGTGCTTGCTCCCATGCTTTTTAGCATGATGTTTCCTGTGATGTCATCAGATGCTTTCATTGAGGGCAAAACTAGCATCAAAGCCAGCTACCACACTGATGTTAAATTATTTTTCTTGAAAAGGCCACATGCCAAGACTAAAATGGAGACAAAATTCATACTGTACTTTTTTTCTGCAGAAGACTGTGCACTCAATGAAATCTCTTAGACTGAGATGCAATAAAATATGTATTGATTCTCCACTACTCAGAAGAAGGCAGATAAAATTCCATTTAATGCTGATTTTTGGCCAAACAACATCAAGAAAATAAAGTTTTCTACCAGTCAGAACTGCACTATCCTTAGGTAGAACCATTGGTAATAGCAAATGGATACATTTTGAATGCTGTGGATAAGTTCGCTTACCTTGGAAGTATATTTTTCAAGGATACATACATAGAGGAAGAAGTTGATGCATATATTGTCAGAACTATAGCATTGTTTGGGAGGCTCGAAAGGAAAATGTGGAAGAGATGAGGTGTTAGACTGACTACCAAACTGAAGGTCTACAGAGCCACTATTGCTGGCCTCATTGCTGTATGCATGTGAAACCTGTACACCATACCACTGCCATGATAGGAAACTGAATTGCTTCCATTTGAATTATCTTAGGAGAATTCTAAAGATCACCTGGCATGATAATATATCTGACACTGAGGTCCTTTGTGGAGCTGCATTGCCAAGCATTCAAAATCTACTGCAGACAATGCAATTCTGATGGGCTGGCCACTTTGTTCAACTGCTAAATATATATTTGCCTAAAAGTTTACTTTACAAAGAACTCAGACAAGCCAAGCACTCATATGGAATTCATAAGAATTGATACAAAACACTATCAAGGTCTCCCTGAAAAACTTCAAAATTTATTGTGAGACATGGGTGACACTAACATTGGATTATCCAGCATTGTGTGCCCAGATTGAAGAAGACATGCTTTATGAGTAAAACAGAATTGCAGTAGCTCAAAAGAAACATGAGATGCACAAATTTAGAGACATCTCCACTCCAAATGTTCATATACACTATCTGTGCACAACCCACTGTAGAGCATACTGTGCTCATATTGGTCTGATCAGCTGTGGTTGGTCACACTGTATCTTGACACCAACATAGCAATGTCATTTTGGTCTTCTTCTAGAATAAAAGACAACTTTAAGGTTTGCAAAGCTTCTGTCAAACATTATCACATTTGATCCTCAGAAATACCTTGGTACATGGTATGATTATCATTCCCATTTCATTTAAAGAGCTTTAAGTGATTGCTCAGAGCTCCACAGTTAGAAAGTAACTGAGGTGTTTCTGTTCTGATACTTTGTCCAATGCTTTGTCATGCTTCCTTGGAAAATATGGGATTTGAAGTCTTTTGAAATTTATTTCCTTCTCTTTGTTAAAAAACGCCACCACTGTTTCTAAAAAATTTTAGTCACTGAATCTACTTAAGAGAATGCAGACAAACTGGGGGAAAAAAAAGGAGTAAAGGAAGAGAAATATAGAATAGGTGGGGTGAGGGGGAGCGAAAGCATTTTCTGCCCTAATATATGATGATGGCATATATAGGTTCTTTTAAAAATTACTTTTATTGTATGAGATGAATATTTTCTTTGATCTCTTCTCTACAAGATATTCAGTTATTGAATGTGCCTCATTAAAATTATTCATTAGTATTAAACAAGTTGGAAATGACTAGGATGTAACTAGTGAAATCATATAAATCTATTTTATGTCTATTTATTGGGTTATTTTCTATTCCCTTAAATTAACTAGTTAAATTGTAGGAATATTCCCTGGGATTGCTTGGTAATTAGTGTCTATCTGGGACATATACTTATATGCATCTTATTCATTATGATGAGATTGATAAATATTGAATTTGGTGGTTTTATAACCTTAATGTTTATGCTATTTATTGAAGTTAACAGAAAAACAGTGATGTACTTAGAATCAAGGACTTAAAACACAGACACTGAACATATTTTAGGAAAAATTATCCCTCAATAACTGGTTTAAAGACAGTCTACCAGCTGAAAAAAAAACTACATTAAGATCAGTCAAACAGAGATTTCAAAATCACAGGCTGTAATCAAAATGATAAAAAATAATGATGCATCAGAAGAGTTTCATACTCATTTGAAATATAACAAAGACACTTGACACTTTAGGTTTAATTACTGCTATGCTATCAAAAGAGGTTTGAAGAAAAGACCAAGCAAAAAGATGTATTCACTGTCCCAAATTGTTATAACATGAATACTTATCCTATATATCCACTTGGATAAATTTATTCTTTTCTTTGTGTCATCAAAGATTTATTTGATATCATAAAGAGGAGAATTGCATGCCATTGAGAATAAGCATCTTTTTTTAACCCATACGTTGTCTCTTTCGCTCATAATAATGAGCAGGAAAAATAATAGAGATAGAATCCATGGTTTTTATTTTTTTAACTTTCATTTCAGTTGCATATATCAGGGAAATATAAATAACCTTCTTCCTCTGTGTAATGGAAGGGAATAAACAGATAGAACCTACTATGAACAGGTACTGGGGTACATGCTTTTACAAATGTTGTCTCAAAAAACTGCAGGGTTGATGTTGCAATTATCCCCATTTCATAGTTGATGAAACTGTTAGGAAGAATCTAAGGCTAGATTTGAATCCAGGTCTTTCTGACTTAAGGCTCAGTACTCAAGCCTCTGTGTCACCTAGCTACCTGTATACACATATGCATTGAGATAGAGGAGATACTTATGTTTTAAATATTTGGTACTACAACTTCCCCTCCCTTATGATACTTATTTGAGAAGGACACTGTCATAATTTGTTTAACCCGAGTCTGCTAATCTAGAGGATGAGAAGCCTATTGTCTTGATTTGTGAGTGAGTGAATGGAAACCTATCTAGCTTATTATAGCTAACTGTCTCCAGAACATGGTTTATATTTCATCCATGCATCTACACTAGGCATCTTTCCAATTGGGTTTCAATATCCTACATAGTGCCCTCTGTGGAGATGAGACACACTGAGGATAAACATAAACATACAGTTGAGTAAAGGATAGATAGCCAAATGAGAAAGCAACCTCAAGGAGTGTGACCATAAAAAAGAGCCTTATGGATCTTTTTTTTCTATTTATGTATTCTAAAAAGACCTTAGCCCTCACAGCCCAGAAGAGAAGTACAACTAAAGGGGACTTCATGAAGAATCTACAAAGTGAGTAAAGTAACCAGGAGTTGTGGTAAACCTTCACTACATGTATTCTCTAGACATGTACCTTATTGCTTTGTACATTAAGTCTGAATCCATTCTCCTCAGGGATCTTGTATTTGCAAAGGGTACTTAACATAGTTCCAGGCAAGCAGCTCATGACCAGCTGATCATGGTTCCATTTTTTCTTGGGGGGGACGGGGTTTGATACTACTCTTTTTGTTGTACCTGTTTGATCAAATTCAATCATGTTTAATAGTTTAATAGTTCAGTCCTGTCTGTTTTCGGATAAGCCATAGGTTGTTGCTATTTTGTTTTTGAGAGCCTACACAGTGCAGAGGATATAGCAGTAAACTTAAAGACAGGACATTGGACTCAAATAATATCTCAGATACTGATGGTGTAACCCTGGACAAATGACTTATCCTCTTAGTCTTAAATGAGGAATCTTTCCAGAGAGGGAATCATCTATAAAATGTTGGCCTCCAAAGATCCCTTCCACTTTTAAATCTGTGATCTGATGGTCCTATAACTTTTCAGTAAGTATGGGAAGCACACCAATGGGAGATGGTGATCAATAGTACCAGAAACCCAGTTCCTCAGTGTTAGCCCTAGAACTTTGACAGTCTACAATCTTAGAAAGTGAATATGAAGGAGAATTGAGGAAATAGTTCCATAGAGGGTGGTAATCAGTTTTTGCTGCTAGAAAAAATATTGATAATTCAAGTCAACACAGCTATACTCTCCATTTCTCTTATTTCTCAGATCAAAAACTCCTTTCTCTAATACTATTCTCTAATATGGGTTTGTTCCCTTCCTAGGATGTGTGCTCTTTGTAAGGCTTGAAACATGAAAAGGGAAGCATTCATCACCAAACAATTGATAGGATGACAGAAAATAAAGTATAATTTTGATGTAATTTTTGGTGAAACATTTTTACACAAATAAAGTCAATGCTACTAAAATTTGAAGGAAATTAGGTAACTGGGAAAAGAAATCTTTGTAGTAAGGTTCATATCCAAGTAAAGGATTTTGTGTTCCAAAAGCCTAATCATAAAGCTTGCTTTCTACCTCCTGAGAATTAGTAGACTCGTGATGGAGAATAACACATCATTTTGGGATTTGCCTGATGTAGAAACTTACTTGTTTGACTAGACAAATTTGTAGGGTTTTTAATTTTTAAAGTTAGAAAAGGTAATTTCTACATGCATTCGTATATTTGCTATAAGTTTCTCCATTATTCCCCACCCCACCCCTGCCCCCATGTAGGTTAGTGATAAAGTAGCAAACATACAAAAGAAAGAAAAAATAAAGAAAGGCATCACTGAAATATTTTAATATACAGAAGAAAATAAAAGGAAGGTCAGGACAAATCAGTCAGCCAGTCAGTATATATTTATTGACGACTTACTACGTGTTAGGCATAATGTTAAGCTCTAGAGATACAGTAAGCAAAAATAATCTCACAGTTTAATGTGGGAGACATCATACAAGACATATACAGGATAAATCAGAAAAAAACAGAGGGAAGGCACATGAATACAAGGATCCCTTTTAGGAAAAGATGTGATTTTATTTCAGACTTGAAGGAAGCCCAAGACACCAGGAGATGGACTTGAGGAGGGAAACCATTCCCAGGATAGGGATGACCAGGGGAAGACATAAACAAGTATAGAGATAAAGTTTCTTGGGCAACAAACAGGAAGTTTCTTTCATTATTACTAGATTCTAGCACAGGTTGGAGCAAAGGGGAGACAATAAGGTATAAGAAGACTGAAAAGGCAGGAAAGGAATAGGGTCCTTGTGAAGGGCTTTGAATAAAAATCAAGATTTTATACTTGATCCGGAGGTAATAGGAAACCGCTGGGGTTTATTGGGTAGGTAGTACTTAGCACAGTGCCTGTCACATGGTAGATATTTAATAAATATTTACTGATTGATTAATTGATGGAGCAGTAACAAAATCAGATCTACACTTTAGAAAGGTAATTTTGACAGCGCTGTGGGGGATGGATTGGAGAAGAGAGAGACTTGTTACAGGGAGACCAAGTAGTAAGCTGTTGAAATACTTCAGGTATGAGATGTGGAGGGCATGGACCAGATTGATGGCAGTGTCAAAGGAAAGAAGAAATCTATATATGAGTTGTCTTTGAAGGTAAAATGAGCAGGCTTTGGAAACAGCTTGCATTTGGGAGTGAGAAAGAATGAGGCATTGAAGATAACGATACCTTCAATAGTCATAGGGGAAAAAGGAGGCTTTAGAGGAATTTGAAAGTTATATGTTGAATTTATTAACTATTTAAAAAACTCATACTGTACATAAGTGTAATGGAAATGCAAATTTAAAGATCTTCCCTGCCCCTAGCTTAAGTGCACCTGGAGCCTGTGGTGGGAGGCTTGTTTTTCAGGAAAGCCCACACCTTGATACTTTGTGATTGGGCAGTGGGTCCAGGAGGTTGTTACATTCTCTGAGCCAGGAGAAGACTATTTAAACCCTGATGAGAAGCTTAGCTTTGGGGCTCACTTTGAGAAGTGTTGTGTGATTTGACCAGATGAGACTCTGGGAAGCCGTTGTTGAGAGCCCCCCGGCTTTGAAAACCCAGATGTTGATGCTTCCCTCTCTGATAACTGTGATTTGGTATTGATGCATGTAATGTTGGGACAGTTTGGAAGCCTGTCAATTTGATCTGTAAGTTCTGTAACTCTGAAGTTCGGGGTGCTGACCTTTACCCCTGAACTAAGTAATACATGTTTGATTAAAGTAAGCTTGTTAACTGATTTTGAGTTGCTTTCCTTTACAAAAGCAGATCTAAGAACCTGTGTTGGCAGTCACCCTGGGGATATTGGGGTGCTTGCCGCTACAATAATAGAGATTGACAATTTCATGTGTAATTAATCTCATTTTACTTGTTATTTGTTAGGTTTAAAATACAAAAAAAATAAATAGAATTATGAGTTTCTTGAGGGCAGAAATTATCTCCATATCTCTATTCCTAGTACCTGGTATGTAGTAGTCACCTAAATGTGTTTCTCTTTATATATATATATATATATATATACACACACACACACACACTCATATGAATTCATTGTAGATAGAAGATACAAGGGCAGGAATAGATTGAGTCAGGGTATACCTCCATACTACTAAGGTAGGAAAATACTGATCTGAGCAAGTAGCAAAGAGCACTACTTTGACCCTGAGATAAAGAAGAATTCATCTTAGGAGGGCTTCTAGAAGCCAGCCTGTATCTAGGGTATGAGAATCATGTAAATCAGTGACTTTAGACTTAAATAGAAATGGATCCTTACTGGTCACAAGTTGACTTAGAAAACAACAAATTAACAATTTCTATGTGGTATGATATTTAGCTTCTAAGGATACTTATGACAAACACATGGAAAGACATTCAAAACAGTGGTCAGTGTAACCTATATAATGTTATGAAACTTAACACCACTGAGGATCCCCAAATACTGTAGCTACATAAGCCTAGAGTTTTTTTAGACAATTTACAAAGACAGGATTGATATGATGTCATCATCAACATCATCTTGTTGCTAGTAAATAATTGCTAGCATTTTTATAACCGGCTACTGTGCTAAGAACATGCCTATTGAACCCAATTAAGCCAACTGTGGTTATAATCTAAGGATTGAATAGACCAGGTTTTTAAAAGTAAAAAAAAAGTTAAAAACATGGAGACATTCTGAATTGTTTTGAACTAGGCTATAGGCCATAATCAAAACATATCAATATAGAAAGCTCTAGAGAAGGAAATGAAAGCCATCTGCTGGTGTAGGGTAGAACTTATTAAGAGGAGGTAGAGCTATAGGACTACAAGGAGATGATTTACAGGAAAGAGACCCAGGTTAAAGTGGTCCTTCAAGGAGCAATTACCACATACTTGAATCCTAGAGGAACTATGGGAGGAGAAAAGCATAGACCACTGGGGAGAATCATGAAGAGCACAATAAACCACAGACATAGGGGTCTCAGAGTGGAACACCACTGGGGAGAAGCAAACCCCAACCATACCCTTTAATGAAGCCTCACCTAGGCCATTTTTATGAGTCATCATGATTTTATAGGTTTCCAGAGGGGACACTTTCTGATTGCAGAGTATCTTTGACATCCTATAGGCTTCCATCTATCTCCTAGAGTTTCTGTGTTGATCAAAAGAGAGAATATTGGGAAGACACTTAGGATAGTGATTGGCACATACTGAATGCTTAGTAAATGTTTGTTCTTTTCCTTCCTTCTTTTATTTGTGCAGAAAATAGCTTTATGTTCTGAATTTTGTAAGATTCATATAATACAAGTAAAGGCATGACTACCTTTTGAGATAACCAAGTATTCACATTTTAGATTCTATTTGGAGGTGGTAGGATATGGGGTGTAAGTCAGAAAAATAAAAATTATTCAAAGCATACTTGAGTTCTTTGTATCAAGAATGAACAAGTGAAGCCCCTATTTGTATCACCATAAAACCTTAGTATACCCTTGCAGTTAAACTTCTATTGTCAAGATTGTAGAGGGAGGAAGGAACTGTCTGAAGCCCACCCAAGTTTCCCTCCAAATAATTTGAAAACCTCCATAGAACTGATCTAGGAATCAGAGAAACAGCTTTCCAGAACAAGAGGAAAGGCATCTTGTGTGGAAGAGGAGAGAGGTCTGAGAGAAGGAGCTGCCAGCCTCATAGCAGGGGGGCCTGTGACAGGGCTCTGAGTAAGGGGCAATCCACCAGCAAGGCCCTGAACTCTTGGAAATGAGCAGCCCCCTAGGCAAGCCAGCACTTTCTACAACACAGGAAGGCCCCACCCCAGCGGCCTCACTCCCAGCACAAGTCATTAGCCAGGCCTTGATACCTTTGCAGACCAGTAGTAGGGCTCCACCCCAGGGCCAGCCAACACACTTTGTCCCTGGAGCCCTCCCAAAGAGAGGTCCAGTTTCCATAGAAGTAGCAGGGTATACCACTGGACAGACTAACAATAAGATCCCTCCACCAGGGACAATCAACAGAAAGACTTTTTTTTTTTTTTTTTTATAGCAAGCCGCCATGTAGACCCTGCCCCTGCAGAAGGCCAGCAAAAGAAACTCCACACCCTGGGAAGGTCAACAGGGTTCCACAACCCCTTGTACCAGGCAAAGGGAAGTGTACCCTCTAGTGTAAGTAGGCAGCTAGTTCCTGAATTCCAAGACCCTTAGCTCTAGCACAAATAGCTTGGGACAGTACAGTACTAGAACACAACTCTCACATAAAAACACCAAACCGCTAAATCCACAGAAAAAATAGGAAAAAACAAACAAAGAACTTGACTATAGAAAGTTACTATAGTGACAGGGAATATCAAGGCACAAACTTAAAAGAGGACAACAGTGTCAAAATAGCTACATGTCTTATAATTTTGTCTCAGACCACAAAAATAACTCCTAGAAAACTTAAAAAGGAGTTTTTAAAAAGTGTTGGCTCAAAATGGGAATAACATTCACTCTCAATTGAATACAGAAATCTATGTTAACTTATAAGGAAGTAAAAAGGGATGGGAATAGTAAGTAGGCAGGGAGGAGGGTGGATAAAAGGTTGGGCAGATTGGGGGAGGTTGTGAAGAGAAGTAAAATACTTGTGAGGAGGAAAATGGTGGGGCTAAGAGAGAGTGAAGGAAAAAAAACGAGGGGAAAATAGCATGGAGGGAAATATACAATTAATTATCATAATTATAAATGTGAATGAGATGAAACTCACTTATAAAATGGAAGTGGGTAACACAATGGATTAAAAACAAGATTCCTACAATATGTTGTTTACAAAAAACACATTTGAAACAGAGAGACACACAGGGTAAAGGTAAGGGGCTGGAGCAGAATCTATTATGATTCAGCTGAAGCAAAGTAAGCAGGGGTAGCAATCCTAATCTCAGACAGAGTAAAGCATAAATAGATCAAATTAAAAGATATAAGGAAGGAAACTATTTTGCTGAAATGTACCATAAACAATGAAATAATATCAATACTAGATATAGATGCTATACCACTAAATGGTATAGCATCTAAAGTTCTGAAGAAGTTGGGGGACTGATGGGGGATCTTAACTTTATTCTCTAAATTAAAGTAAAATCTAAGCAGAAAATAAACAAGAAGGTTAAGGAGGTGAACAAAGTTCTGGAAAAATTAGATATGATAGATTGCAGGAGAAAGTTGAATGGGAACAGAAAAGAATAGACTTGCAATTAATTTAGGACAGTCTCCTTACCCCCTTTGCTCCTTACCCCCTGTTATTAATTCCTTTAAAACAAACTGTCCTTCAGAATACAATACAAATTACTTTATCTTTATCTGGAGACAAAGCTCATAATAAAATTATGAGCAGCAGATAAGATTTAAAAGGAGAGGAAAATTCATGAGAGGAAGCAATGCCTGTTTTGCCAGGCAGCTATGATAGAAGGAAGGGAGAAGTGGAAAATGGATGAATTCACTGGCTCCAGTAGTGATAAAGCAAGTACAGCAAATTATCTCCATGGAAATTACTACATGCAGATCACTGAGCCAGATATGGCTCCAAATGCTCATAATAACATTTCTTTCACCGGAAATCTGCTTTACATGGGTGCATATACTCCGAGATTACCTTTTGTTAGATTTCAAAAGGTCCTAGGTTTCCCTGTTCTAGTAGTTCATATTTCTCACCAACCTTTGGTCCCTCTTTCTGCTGGGAAAACAAAACAAAACAAAGAAAAAAAATCTCCTTTACTTCCCACCAGCCCTTCCCACATTTAATAGAGATTAAGGGAACTGAATGATGAAATAAATATCAAATCATCCTTTTACAACCCAAAGTTATGCCTGTGGTTTCTTCACTCCTTTACTTTATTACTTGAGACCAAATGCGTTGGAAAAAAATGATTCAAGCTTGTGTTAATACTTCAGCAACCACTATAATAGTTTTATGTTCCTTCAAAGTTGGCATAATCCTTATGGGAAGCATAGAGTCAGTCTATTGTACAATAGCATAAGTGTTTGTGTCACCATCGCCTCTGCTTCTGACATATTTCAGTCATGCCCCATTTAGGAGCTATACTTCACACGTGACATATTCATTAACAAATCATGGCCATTATCTTAGAAAGAACACGAAGGATTGTCATACACTAATTTAGAATCTATGAAGTCAGCTTCTCAAAGATTCTCTGCCATCTTTAATAAAGGAATCAAGAGGAAATACAAATATTCGTAATAAAATTATTACTCAGATAAATATACATAGTGATCTCATACAAGGCAGTGTTTCTTTTCCAAGTATATATATATATATATATATATATATATATATATATATATATATATATATATATATATATATTATATATATATATATAAGATCAGATTATGTTCAAATTTTGAGGGAGTGTGGTTGAGTGGGGAAAGAATGCTCAATTCAGAATCAGATAATCTAGTTCATCGTCCTGGCTTAGCTGCTTAATGCTTGAAGAAACCATCGAATATAGAGGACCCAGATATGGTACTGACATGAAAGAAAAAGAAGTAACAAACAAACAAGCAAACAAAATAAAAATCTGGATCCTCCTTCAAAAATGTTGCTGCTCTCAAGTATCTCACACTCCTATGGTGGAGATACATATAAGGAGGGAGCATACATTAGGCATTAGAGGCAGTGAAAATGCTGTGTTGAGAAATGAAGTGTAATATCTGAGGAACAAAGAAGTCAATGTTACTGAAGGGTAGTAAGGAGTAAAAGTGAAAGTCTCAGACATGTAGAAACAGGTAAGTTAATAAAGAGCTTAAAAAAACAAACAATGTTTTATATTTCATTTGGCAGGCAATAGGATGGCATTAGAGTTTCTTGTAAAGAGGAGTGATATGGTTGGACTTGCATTTTAAGAAAGTCAATTTGACAGCTGACTAAAATATTTGCTTGAGTAGGGAAGAGACTTGAGGCAGGGAGGTCAACCAATAGATTATTGGAAAATTGCAGGAATAGGTACCTGCACCAGGGGGAGGAAAGTATCATAGGAGAGAAAAAGTCATATATAAAAGATGTTATGAAGGTGAAAAATGACAGGAATTGGTAATTGATTTGATATAGTTGGGTGAGAGAGAATAGTAAGTTGAAGATGACATCTTGGTTTCAAGCTTGGGTGATGATGGTAACCACTACAGTAATATACAAGTTAGGAAGAAAGGAGAGTTTGGGGGAGAAAGATAAACAGTTCAATTTTGGATATTTTGCGTTTAAGTTTTCTATGGGGCATTCAGTTTGAGAGGTTTAATAAGCATTTAGAAATTTGAGACTGAAGGCAGGGAGACATTAGGAATGGATAATTAGATCTGAGACTCATCTGCATAAACATAATTGAAACCATGGGCTATGATAAGGTCATGAAGTGAAGTAGTATAAAGGGAGAAGAGACAAGGGCTGATCAGAATGGCTTGGGGGCACCCCCATGATTATTAGGTGTGAGGTACATAAAGATCCAGCAAAGAAGACAAAGGAGGAGATGTCAAACAGGAGAACCAGAATACAGTCAATGTCAAAAACCTAGAGACAAAAAGGTAATTGACAATATGAAAGGCTACAGAGAGTTTAAGAAGAATGAAAATAGTGAAAAATCCATTTGGTTTGGCAAGTAAGATATCCTTAGTAAATTTAGAGAGAGCAGTTTTGGTTAAATGACCAAATCAGATGCCAGATTATAGAGAATTAAGAAGGTAGTGATTAGGAACAATCAAGGGACTTATAAAAAAACCTTCTCAAGTAGTTTAGCCACAAATATGGGAGAAATATGGGGTGAGCATGGTGAAGACTTGCCATGATTGTAGGCAATTTGTAAGCAGTCATTAGAGAAGAAAAGATATACAATGATTTACAGAGGTTTACAAATTCACTAAGTGAGAAGGAAGGGTGTTAGAAGGGGAGATCTGCTAAAGAAGATGGTATGGTATAGGACCAGTTGTCCATGTAGATGTATTTCCATTGCAAGAAGGGTTGCTTCTTCATTTAAGAGGAGTGAAAAACACAGTAGCAAAAAGATATCTGGATATCTGTGAGATGGGGGCAGGGGAGGGGAAGGAAACTTTCTCACAATTACCTCATTTATTTTCAGTGAAATAAGAAGAACATTTGCAGAAGAGAGAGTGGAGAGGTGGAGGAGCCAGGGGAAGTTTGAGAAGGGAAAAAAAAAATTTGGGAAGTGCTTCTGTGGTGAATGGGATAGGGATTCAGTTAGGGAGATCTAAAAGGATTGCCTTGCCTCAGTGAAGATTGCATTTATATTATGTAACATAAATTTAAAGTAGACTTGATAAGCATTTTTCTGTGATTCTCTCCAGTGCTGTCCAAAGTTTAATGAATAGGAGTGAAGGCAATGGATAGTGAAAGTTATCCAAGAATAAAATTTGACAAAGGAAAGATCAGTGGTATGATAAAGGGACAAGAGATCAGAAAGGAAGACAGCATAGAAGTGAATAGTTTTACCAAGGAGCCAAGATGGGGAAGGGAAGGATATAGCCAGAAGGAGGGTGATGACAAGGAAAAGAATTGAAGGGTGGAGAGATAGGAAGTTGTGTTGAAGACAAATAAAATATGAGATAATCTGTTTGGCAATTAAATCCCTTCACAATATTGCCGCTTTCCATTTTTCTTTCAGTTTCACTGCATTAAAGTACACTTTCCCTCACACATAGCACTTTTCTCTTGACTGTGCATTTTTACTGTGTTTCCAATGTTCTTGGGAGGCCTTGTTCCTCTCCACACTGATGCCTTACCTTTAAGATAACATTTCAGGCTGGAGGAGCCAAGATGGCTGAGTAGAAGCACAAAGTCCCACTCCAATTATTTCTAATACATGTAGAAAAATGACTCTAAACAAACTTTAGAATTAAAGAACCACAAAGAGACAGAGAGAAACAAATCTCCTACTGAAGGCAGCTTGGCAGGCTGAGACAAAAGGTCAATCACACCAGGCTGGGAGCTGAGCTCAGTCCTACATGCACCACACAGTTCTGGCCCCAAGGTGGCCCTTACCAGCAGCAGTCAGCAGCCAGAGCAGATTTCAGGAGAATGAATCACAAAGATCTGTAGCAGTTTCCAGGCTTCTCAACCCATAGATGCCAAAGACAAAATAAATGGTCAGTGTGGAATTCTGTTGGACGAGGGGGGCCAGAAGAGAGCAGTCTGGCCCCTGCCCTCTCCCCCAACTGGGGTGAGAAGCAGCAGTTTCCCAGAGGCTATACAGCCCTACCAAGTGGCTGCCTATGAAGTTCCTGGTGTCCTGATTGTATGGGGACCAAGCAATCATTCAGAGGGTAATCACTTTTGCTTTAACCTGCCTGGATCTGGATCATGGTCTTGGTGGTCCTGGGGTGTGTGGCCAGTGAGCCAGAGCTTGTGGAGGCTGTAGAGGGTGTCCAACTAATAGATCTAGAAGCTGTGAAAACCCAAGCAATTAGGGACAAAACACTCTCCATTCTGTAAGCAGAGTTCTACAGTGGAAAAGATCTCAAAAGTCAAGTAATTGGCTGGCAATATGAGAAAGCAAAGGAAGCATAAACAGACCATAGAATCCTTTTTTGGGAACAAAAAGGATAAAGGCATGAAGTGGGAGGAAGACAGCAAAGTCAGAACTCCTGCATCAAAAGCTTCCAAGAAAAAATATGAATTGGTTACAGGCCATGGAGGAGCTCAAGAAGGATTTGAAAATCAAGTAAAAGAAGTGGAGGAAAAATTGGGAAAAGAAAAGAGAATAATACAAGAAAATCATGAAAAGTGAGTCAACAGCTTGTTAAAGTAGACCCCAAAATACACTGAAGAAAATAAAACCTTGAAGAATAGAGTAACTCAAATAGCAAAAGAAGCCCAAAATGCCAGTGAGGAAAAGAATGCCTTAAAAAGCTGAATTTGACATATGGAAAAGGAATTTCAAAAACTCACCAAAGAGAATAATTCTTCAAAATTAGATTGGAGCAATTAGAAGCTAATGACATTATGAGAAATCAAGATACTATAAAACATATCCAAACAAATGAGAAAAAAGAAGGCAATGTGAAATATCTCATTGGAAAAACCACTGATCTGAAAAATAGATCCAGGAGAGATAATTTAAAAATATTTGGACTACCTAAAATCCACGATCAAACAAAGAGCAAAGAAATTCAAGAATTTCAAGAAATTCTCAAAGAAAATTTCACTGATATTCTAGAACCAGAGGGAAAAATAGAAATTGATAGAATTCACTAATTGCCTCTTGAAAAGAATACTAAACAGAAAACTCTTAGGAATATTATAAACAAATTCCAGAATTCCCAGATCAAGGAGAAAATACTGCAAGCAGTCAGGAAGAAACAATTTGAGTACTGTGGAAACACAATCAGGATATCCCAAGACTGAGCATCTTCTACATTAAGGGATTGAAAGGCTTGTAATATGATATTCTGGAGGTCAAAGGAGCTATGATTAAAACCAAGAATCACCTATCCAACAAAACTGATTATAATGCTTGAGTGAAAAATATGTTCATTCAATGAAATAGAGGACTTTCAAGTATTCTTTATAAAACCAGCACTGAACAGAAAATGTGACTTTCAAATACAAGAAGCAAGAAAAGCATGAGAAGGTAAACAGGAAAAAGAAATCTTAAGGAATTTATTAAAGTTGAACTATTTACATTCCTACATGGAAAAATGATATTTGTAACTCAAGACTTTTCTCAGTAAGAGGATAGTTGAATGGAATATGTGTGTATGTATATGTATATGTATATATGCATACAAACATATATATGTAGGTATAGGAAGGTATATGTGTATATAAATATATATTTGAGTGTGGGCATATGTATGTTCATGTATACATAGAGGGCACAGGATGAGTTGAATATGAAGGGATGATATCTAAAAAATAAAATTAAGAGTTGAGAGAGGAATTTATTGGGAGAAGAAGAAACAGCGAGATAGATTAGGGTAAATAATCTCATATTAAAAAAGCAAGAGAAAACTGTTACAATGGAGGGGTAGAACAAGAAGGTGAAAGGGAATTGGACAATTTTATTCTCATTGAATTTGGTTTATAAAAGGAAAACATACACACTCAATTGGGCATTTTACCATACAGCAAATCAGGGGGATAGAGGATAAGAGGGGGTTGATAGAAGGAAAGGCAGATTCGGGGAGAGGGTAATTGGAATCAAACATCTTTGAAAAGGATTAGGGTCAAAGGATAAAATAGAATAAGTGGGGGCGGGATAACCTGGAGGGAAATATAGTTAGTTTTTTCCAATATAAGTAATATGGAAATGATTTGGGTAACTACACATGTACAATCTATATTGAACTGCTTATCTTCACAGTCGGGGGAGGTGAGGCGGGGAGAAGGGAAAAATATGAAATTAAAAGTTTTATAAATAAGGGGCGGCTAGGTGGCACAGTGAGTAGAGCGCCGGCCCTGGAGTCAGAAGGACTTGAGTTCGGATCCGGCCTCAGACACTTAACACACACAAACAAAAACTTAGCCGTGTGACCTTGGGCAAGTTACTTAACCCCAATTGCTTAAAAAAAGGTTTTATAAATAAATGTTTAAACAATTTTTTTTTTTACATGCACCTGGGAAATAAGGTATGCTGGCACTGGGGTGTACAAATTCATCTTGCCCTGCTAGAAAGTTAGGGGGCTGATAGGGGAGGATATAAGAGAGGATAGATTAGGGGAAAGGGTATTCAGCAACCTTGCTATTTTGGGGTGGGGGAAGGGGAAAGACGGGGAGTAAAATAATGTAACTCAAAATCTTGTGAAAATGAATGTTGAGCAACAAGCCCAAAAGTCAAGTAATTAAGTGGCAACATGCCAAGGCAAAGGAAACAGAAAAATGCAACCCTAGACTCCTATTTTGGGGGCATAGAGCGGGAAAAGGACTGTGAGGTCAGAAGTCCTGCTCCAAAAGCCCCAGGGGAAAGCATGAGCGGGTTGCAGGCCATAGAGGACCTTAAGAAGGACTTAAAAAATCAAATAAGAGAAGTGGAGGAAAAATTGGAAAGAGAAATGAGAAGGATGCAGGAAAAGTATGAAATGAGGGTCAACAGCCTGACTGAGGAAAACAACACCTTAAAAAATAGACTAGCTCAAATGGCCAAGGAGGCCCAAAAGGGCATTGAGGAGAAGAATGCCTTAAAAAGTCGAATTTGCCAGATGGAAAAAGAATCTCAAAAGTTCACTGAGGAGATTCATTCCTTCAGAGTTAGACTGGAGCAAATGGAAGCTAGTGACTTTATGAGAAATAAAGATGCTGTTAAGCAGATCAAACAAACGAAAGATTAGAAGGCAATGTGAAATATCTCATGGGAAAAACCACTGACCTGGAGAATAGATCCAGGAGAGATAATTTAAAAATTATTGGACTACCTGAAAGCCATGATCAAAGAAAGAACCTAGAAATCACCCTTCAAGAAATTCTCAAGGAAAACTACCCTGATGTTTTAGATCCAGAGGGCAAAATAGAGGTTGAAAGAATCCACAGATCACCTCCTGAAAAAGATCCCAAAAAGAAAACTCCCAGGAATATTATAGCCAGGTTCCAGAATCCCCAGATCAAAGAGAAAATACTATAAGCAGCCAGGAAGAAACAATTTCAATATTGTGGAAACACAATCAAAATAGCCCAGGACCTGGCAGCTTCTACACTGAGGGATAGAAGGGCATGGAATATGATATTCCAGAGGGCAAAAGAACTGGGAATGAACCCAAGGGTCACCTACCCAGCAAAACTGAGTATTTTGTTTCAGGGGAAAATATGGTCATTCAGTGGAATAGAGGACTTTCAAGCATTTCTTGAGGAAAAAACCGGAGTTGAATAGAAAATTTGACATCCAGACACAAGAAGGAAGAGATGCCTGAGAAGGTAATCAGGGAAAAGAAATCAAAAGGAACTTATCAAAGTTGAACTATTTACATTCCTATATGGAAAAGCAATAACTGTGACTGATGATATCTTTCTCACTATGAAAATAATGGAAGAAGGGGTGTGGTCATATGAATACATATGTGAATGTGTGTGTATATGGTTACAGTTATATATGGATAGAGGGCATAAGTTGAATTTGTTGGGAAGGGAGAATACTCAAGGGATGAAATTATGAGGTGAGAGAGGAAAGTGGCAAGAGGAGATGTGTAGAGACAGGGTAGTGTAAACTATCCCATGCAGAAAAAGCAAGGGGAAGTGGTTGCAAAAGAGGGAGAGAATAAGGAAGATTAAAAAGGCAAAACCACATTCACATTGAATTTGGTTCAGGGAGAAAATGACATACAAATTAAATGGGATATCTCAACCTGCAGCAGGATAGGGGGAAGGGGGATGGGAGGAGGGATGATGGATGGGAGGGCATCCTTGGGGTGAGGGGAGGTTGGAAGTACCCACTATAGAAGAGGGACTGGATCATGTAGGGAATGGACCAGGTGGGGGTGGGATGAGTGGGAGGAAATTATAAGCAGCCTTGTACAATATATCTACTATGATAATGTTTTGCATAGCTAGACATGTACAACATATACTGAATTACTTATCTCCCAAGAGGGAATGGGTGACAAGGGAGGAAGGAAATGGATCTGAAATTCGAGGTCTTAACAATAAATGTTTCAAATATATATAAATACTATTATTAATACTCTTTTGCTTGTAATAGGGAGATAAGATGTGCAGGCATTGGGATGCAAAGACTCACCTTCCTCTAATGGAAAATTCGATGGGGGTATGGGAGAAGGTATGGGAGAGAGCAGATTGGAGGAAGCGATATCTTGTGGGATTACTATTCTGGGAGGTTGGGTAGGGGAATAATGGGTGGAAAATGATTGTAACTCAAAATCTGGTGGAAATGAATGATGTAAAACAGAAGTTAATAAAGCATTTGTTTAAAAAAAAAGAAAATGAATGTTGAAAACTAAAAATCAATCAATTAATTAATTTTTTTTTTTTTTTGGTTTTTGGAGGGCAACTGGGGTTAAGTAACTTGCCCAAGGCCACAAGGCTAGGTTTTTATTTGTGTGTGCATTAAGTGTCTGAGGCCGGATCCGAACTCAGGTCCTTCTGACTCCAGGGCCGACGCTCTACTCATTGCTCCACCTAGCCGCCCCGATCAATTAAAATTAAAAAAAAATTACATTTCAGTTGAAGTGTATTTATCTTGTATGTACATCTTTATCTGCACATAGTCTCATTAGGATCCTTGAAAGCAGACACCATATTTTTTTTCCTTTTCTTTGTATTCCCATAACTTAGCATCATACCTGGCACATGGTAGTTACTAAAATATAGATAGATAGATAGATAGATAGATAGATAGATAGATAGATAGATAGATAGATGATAGATAGATAGAATGATTGACTAATACATACAAGTCATTAACCTTTTTAATATAATACATACAAGTCATTAACCTTTTTTTTTTTAATTATTTTTTTTTTCTCTTTTTCAGTGAACTTTTGAGATTCTTTTTCCATCTGGCAAATTCAACTTTTTAAGGCATTCTTCTCCTCATTGCCCTTTTGGGCCTCCTTTGCCCTTTGAGCTAGTCTATTTTTTAAGGTGTTGTTTTCCTCAGTCAGGCTGTTGACCCTCATTTCATACTTTTCCTGCATCTTTCTCATTTCTCTTTCTAATTTTTCCTCCACTTCTCTTATTTGATTTTTAAAGTCCTTCTTAAGGTCCTCTATGGCCTCAACCCGCTCATGTTTTCCCCTGGGGCTTTTGGAGCAGGACTTCTGACCTCACAGTCCTTTTCCTGCTCTATGCCCCCAAAGTAGGAGTCTAGGGTTGCATTTTTCTGTTTCCTTTGCCTTGGCATGTTGCCACTTGATTGCTTGACTTTTGGGCTTGTTGCCACACTATGGCTTTAAGGCCAGCTAGAGGAATTTTCGTCCCGAACGTGTGGGGGGCTACTTCCGTTTCTGGCAAGCTGTAAACCCACCCACAGCTTCCACCCTAGATCACAATCCAGATCCAGGGAGGTTAAAGCAAGAGCGATTACCCCCCAAGACTGATCGCTGGATCTCTCCAAGATTTGTAGGCTGGGAGCCGTAAATGCCTATGAAAACTACAAAATGGTGTGTCTCCTCAGTGCCTTCTAGCCCCCAGGGGAGGGAGCTGATGCATTCCCCAAATACAGGTCCCAAAGTCCATAGGACACTAACCTCTTACTTTGTCCTAGGCATGTCTATGTTGATAATTCTGTAGTCGCCACAGCTCCTGGTGTTCTGGGGTTCCTCCAGCTGGCTGCTGGCCCTGCCGCCCTGGGGCTAAAACCTCGGCTCATGTGGACCTGGGCTTGGCTCGGCTCCGCTCCTGCGCTCTGCGCGTTGCCGGGTCCCAGACTGCTGCGCTGGTCCTTCCTGCAGGGCTGCTGGGCTGTCCTCAGCGGGAGGTTAGCTTCTCTGTGTCGTTCTGTGGGTGCTGGGGCTCCAGAAGTTGTTCGGAGTCCTTTTTTACATAGTTTGTGGGGAATCTGGGGGCAGAGAGGCTTGGACGTGCTGTTTCTACTCTGCCATCTTGGCTCCGCCCCCAGTCATTAACCTTTTAAATATTCTGTAATCAGTAGCATTCAAGAACAGCCTCAGAGAAGAAGGCAACATTTTAAAGGAATAGGTACCATGTAACTCTTTATCCATTATTGACTTGTATTGTTGTTCAGTTGTTTCATTCATATCTGACTTACATGGCCCCATTTGGGGCTTTCTTGAAAAAGATCCTAGAGTGGTTTCTTATTTCCTTCTCCAGTTCATTTTAAAGATGAGTAAACTGAGGCAAACTGGGTTAAATAATTTGTCTAGGGACACACAGCTAGTAGACATATGAGATCAATCTTCCTGACTCCAGGCCTGGTACTCTATCCATTGCACCACCTAGCTGCCTTATTATTAAAAAAAAAAATGTCATTATCATTGTCCCACTAGAATGTAAGCTTATTTCCAATAGCCATTGTTTCATTATTTGCCTTTGTGTTAGGTCAGGCATGATACTGGCAGCCTGTTTGTTCTAGTTCAATATTGGGAAAAATCAGCATGTTCATAAGTCACTGAAAAGTTAACAAAAGAAAGTTTAGTTAGCTCAAATAGAACCAGGATATTCAAGGAGAATACAGTAACTTAGGTTCCATAGACCCTTCTCCTATTGTATCAATATGAAAATGAGTCTGTTAAGAAGGTATTGTACTTCCCTAGTCTTCTGGCATTCATCATTATATATCCGCTTGATGTGAGTGGGATCTTTTATATCCCATGAATGATTTGTAAACTGAGTAGACATGGTACCGCTTGAATCATACTATGCCTCAAGATCAAGTGAGTGTGTGATTATTTTAGGGCCCAATTCAGATTAGAAGGAGAGGGAATCCTGGTAGTAAGTGGCTCTACCACAAATTTTACCTGTAAACTTTAGCATATTGCCTGTCATAGAGTTGGCATTTAATAAATTTTTGTTGAGAGATTGATGAAACTCACTCAGCCACTTACAAAGAGAAAATGCTGCTTATCTCTCAAATAAATTGAAGGCAGCATTGGAAAAAGGTCTTTGTTGCTATTCAGTTGTTCAGTCTGAATCTTTGTGAAGCCATGAACGACAGCATTTCAAGACTTCCACTATCTCTCAAAGTCTGTACATTTTTATTGTTTCTATGATGTTGTATATTCATCTCATCCTCTGCCATCCCCTTTTCGATTTCCCTTCAAATTTTCCAAATATCAAGCTCTTTCCAATGAATCCTGTCTTCTCATTATGTGGTCAAAGTATTTAAGCTTCAGCTTCAGTATTCGACCTTCCAGTGAATAGCCTGAATTAATTTCCTTAATTTTGAATGATTGGATTTCCTTGATGTCCAAGGTGCTTTCAGAAGTCTTCTCCAGCACCATAATTCAAAAGCATCAATTCAGTGGCACTCATTTTCCTTAAAGTTCAATTTTCACAGCTATACAATCCTGCTGGAAAAATCATTAACTATTTGAACCTTTGTCAATAAGGTGATGTCTCTGTTTTTAGTATGTTGTCCTGATTTGTCATAGCTTTCCTTCCAAGGACCAATATTTTTTTTTTTTAATTTTATGATTGCAATCACCATTTGCAGTGATCTTTGATTCAAAAATTTAAATTCCTACAATGCTTCCATTTCTCTTCCTTCCATTTACCGGGAAGTGATAAAACCAGTTGCCAGTATCTTAGTTTTTTGTTTGTTTGTTAAGCTTCAAACTAACTGTTTCCCTATCCTCTTTCACCCTCATCAAGAGGTTTTTTTAATCTTTCACTTTCTGCTATCAGAGTGGTAAAATCTGCCTATCTGAGATTGTTAACATTTCTCCCTGCAACCTTAATTCCCAGCTTTCGGTTCATCCAGCCTGGGATTTCATATGATGTACTTTTCATATAAGTTAAATAAAGTGACAGTTTACAGCCTTTTCATACTTTTTTCCAATCTTAAAACGATAAGTAGTTGTTCCATGTTTAGTTATAGCTTTTGTTTCCTGAAATGCATACAGGCTCCTCAGGAAACAGATAATATGACCTGGCACTTCCATTTCTTTTAGGCCTTGCAACATTTTGTTGTATTCCACATAGTCAAGTCTTTAGTATAGTCAATAAAGCAGAAGTAGATTTTTTTTCCTGGAAAAAATTTATCCATAATTCAGGGAATGTTGGCAGTTTGGTATCTTATTCATCTGTATTTTTGAAAACTAACCTCTTTTGGTAATTTTCTCTTCACATATTGTGGAAGCCTAACTTGCAGAATTTTAGCCATAATCATACTGGTAGATGGAATTAAAACAATTTTTTTGTAATTTGAACATTCCTTAGAATTTCCCTCTTTAGGATTAAGATATAAATCGATCTTTTCCAAATCAGTGACCACTATTGCGTTTTCCAAATTTGCTGGCACATTTAATGCAATGCTTTTTTATCATCATCTTTTAGGATTTTAGATAGCTTAGCTATCACCTACACTAGCCTGATTGCTTGCAATGCTTCTTCAGGCCCATTTGATTTCATTCATTTGATTTTAATTTTTTTTTTCTTTTTGGAGGGGCAATTAGGGTTAAGGGAATTGCCCAAGGTCACATGGCTAGTTTTTGTGTTAAGTGTCTGTGACCGGATTTCAACTAAGATCCTCATGAATCCAGGGCCGGTGCTCTATTCACTGTTCCACCTAGCTTCCCCTGATTTCATTCTTTAGGATATCAGACTCTAGTTTAATAATCACACAGTATTTATATGTGATAGTTATGGTAGTTATATGTGATGTTAAGATCTTTCTGGTATAGTTCTTTTATGTATTCTTTCCATGTCTTCTTAATCTTTTCTACTTCTGTTAAGTCCCTAGCATTTTTTGTTTTTTATAATACTCATTATTACATGATACATTCCCTTGGTATCTCTAATTTTCTTGAAGAGATCGCTTGTCTTTCCAGTTGTGTTGTTTTCCTCTATTTCTTTGCATTGGTCATTTAAGAACATCTCATCTCTACTTGCTTTTGTCTGGAATTCTGCTTGGGTTTATCTTTCCCTTTTTCCTTTAACTTTTGCTTTCCTTCTTTCCTTGGCTAGTTTTGAATCCTCATCAGACAGCCATTTTGCTTTCTTGTTCTTCTTTTTCTTTGTAATGCTTTTTTGTTACTGCCTCCTGTACAATATTGTTGATCTTTATCTGTTATTCTTCAGGCACTCTATCTACCAGATCTAATCCCTTTGCTTTTCAACAAAAAATTTATTTTCTCTATATCTCAGTTTCTTGATATGATGAACCAAAATAGTGAAATCCTTCTTGTTACTGTGTAGAGTTATAGAGAATGTAGTAATGAATATGAAAAGATATTTTGAAAAAATATGTTAAATTCAGTATAAGATATTTCTTGAAACAGTAATAATGAGCAGAAAAAAAGAATACAGATTCCAAATGTGCCTAATTCCCATCCAGGTACTGTTTTAGGTTATAAGGTAATATGTCTATATATTTTATGATTTATTCATTCCCTCTAGGGTTTCATATTTTTTCTTAAATAAAATGCATGTTATTAATTGCAAACAGCTACTAATTATGTTCAGTTCATGTATATTTACAACACATGATGAATAATATTAATATCATAAGTAATAATGATTAGATTTCATTAGATCATTAGATTTAGCACTGAAAGAACTTTTTAAAAAATATTGATATCTTTCATTTTTACATCTCTATTTCATTATATATTGTTTTTCCTTAACCTTGCAGAGAGAGCCTTGGACAAAATAGAAAGAAAAAAAGTGAAACACAATATCTTTATGTCTGCAAAGAAGGAACAGAGTTCATTTCAAACACCTTCTTCACTGTCTTCAGGGATTTAGAGAGATGCTATTCTACTTGTGTGTTGATCCCCTAGCTATACTCCTTATGTCAAGAAGGGATCTGAGAGACACTATTTCCTTGGGGAAGCCTCATATCACTTAGAAGGAACTCTTCCTGCATGCCCGGGACATAAAATTTCCTTCCTCCTGCCCCTGCTAATTCACTAGCCTTTCCTGCCTGCAGGGATAAGAGAAAAAGACCATAACATCAACTCCTCTCATCTGGTTCCCTCACCTGAGCTGTCTAACATGCTGAGAAGACTCTATCCTGGGGCATAATCCCTAGTGATGTTAACAGCCTATCTGAACTCATTCAGCAATGATTAAAAAACTACCACTTGTTCATACCCTCACTATCTCAGTGATCCTGAATCTCTGACTATCATTGTTCAAACCCCATTGTCAAATCTTCACCATCTGCTCCATAATTCCAATGCCCAGAACATGATTTTCCCTTAAATTTTCATACTCCAAATGTCATACCCATACCTTCCACTGTGGAAAAGAAACTTTCTCTCTAGGTAACAAAATTGATTTCATCCTAGTACAGTTGTGTCTGACTCTTCATGACCCCATTTAGATTTTTCTTGCCCAATTTACAAATGAGGAAACTGAGGCAGAGTTAAGAAATTTGCTCAGAATCATACAGCTAGTAAGTGTCTGAGACCAGATTTGAACGCAGGAAGTTGGGTCATCCTGACTTTAGGTCCTGCACTCTATACAGGGCACCATTTGGCTGCACCAAATTATTTTTTTTTCAATTTATTTATTTATTTTTAGTTTAAACATTAAATTCCACAAGATTTTGAGTTACAAATATGCTCCCTGTCTTTTCCCAGCTCCCCACCCCAGATAGTGAAGATATTGAATACCCCTTTCCCCAATCTGTTCTCTTTTATATCCTCCCCACATCCGTAACTTTCTAATAAGGCATATTCTATACCCTAGTGCCTCTATATCTTATTTTGCAGTTGCATGTAAAAACAATTTTTTAAACATTTGTTTTTAAAACTTTGATTTCCAGATTCTTTCCCTTCTTCCATACTCACCCATCCCCACTGGGAAGACAAGCAATTCAATATAGATTGCACTGTGTAGTTACGCAAAACATTTCCATAGTAGTTATATTCTGAAAGACTAATTATATTTTCCTCCATCCTTTCCCACCCCCACTTATTTTATTTTCTATTTTGACCCTGTCCCTTTTCAAAAGTGTTTGCTTCTAACTACCCTCTCCCCTAATCACCTTCCCTTCTATGATCTCCCCTCTTATCCACTTCCCCCCAATTTTCTGTAAAATTCGTAAAAATCAGGTAAAATACCTGATGGAGTATATCTATTATTCCCTCCCTAAGCCAAATTCAATGAGAATAGGGTTGATCCATTCCCTTTCACCTTCCTGCTCTTCCCCTCCATTGTAACAGTTTTCTCTTGTCTCCTTATATGAGATAATTTATCCTAATTTATCTCTCCCTTTCTCCTTTTCCCAGTATATTCCTCCCTCTCCTCTTAATTGTATTTTTTAGATATCATCCCTTCATATTCAACTGATTCTATGCCCTCTGTCTATGCATACATGTACATACATGTACACACACATATATTTCTACACGTGTACACAACATGCACCATACATATATGTATGTATACATATATATGGAGATATATATGTATACATATACATATATACAGATATATTCTCTTCAACTATCCTCATATTGAGAAAAGTCTCATGAATTATAATTATTATCTTTCCATGTAGTAATGTAAATAGTTCAAATTTAATAAATTCTTTATGATTACTTTTTTCAGTTTACCCTCTCATGCTTCTATTGCTTCTTATATTTGAAAGTCAAACTTTCTGTTCAGCTCTGTTTTCTTTTAATGAAGAATGCTTGAAAATCGATATCCAAAGTGCTCTCCCCCCAGATCACCTCCAAACCATGTAAAAGTGGACTCTGAACAACTTCTGGAGCCCCAACACCCACAGAAAGACGCAGAGAAGCTACCTTCCCACTGAGGACAGCCCAGCAGCCCAGCAGCCTTGCAGGGAGCGGCCAGCACACAACTGGGAACCGAAAGTGCAGCTAGGAGAGGAGCACAGGCCCACTTGAGCCAAGGTTTTAGCCCAGGGTGGCCAGGCCAGCAGCCTGCCAGAGGGACCCCAGAACACCAGCAGCTGTGGCAATTCCAGATTTATCAACGCTGACATACCTAGGACAAAGTGAGAAGTTAGTGCCCTATGGACTTTGGGACTAGTATTTGGGGAATGTGTCTGCTTCCTCCCCTGGGGGCTAGAAGCCTCTCAGGAGACATGCCATTTTGCAGTTTCAGTGGCAGCTCCAGCCCCTGGCCTGTGAACTGTAGGGAGATCCAGCAATCAGTCTTGGGGGTTGATTGCTCTTGCTTTAACCTGCTTGGATCTGGATTGTGATCTAGGCGGGGTCTGGGGTGGGCATCCAACTTTCCAGAGCAGGAAGCTGTGAAGACCCCAACATTTGGGACAGAATCTCCCCTGTCTGGTGGCAGAGTCCTACTGTGTCAACAAGCCCAAAAGTCAAGTAATTAAGTGGCAACATGCCTAGGCAAAGGAAGCAAAATAAACAGAAAAATTCAACATTAGACTCCTACTTTGGGGGCAAAGAGGATCAAAGCATGGAAGAGAAGGAGGACTGTGAGGTCAGAAATCCTGCTCCAAAAGCCCCAAAGGAAAATATGAGTGGGTTACAGGCCATAGAGGAACTTAAGAAGGACTTTAAAAATAAAATAAGAGAAGTGGAGGAAAAACTGGGAAGAGAAATGAGAAAAGTATGATATGAGGGTCTACAGCATGACTGAGGAAAATAGCACCTTAAAAATAGACTGGCAAAGGAGGCCCAAAAGGGCAATGAGGAGAAGAATGCCTTAAAAACCCGAATTTGCCATATGGAAAAAGAATCTCAAAAGCTCACTGAGGAGATTCATTCCTTCAGAGTTAGACTGAAGCAAATGGAAGCTAATGACTTTGTAAGAAAACAAGATGATGTTAAACAAATCCAAACAAATGAAAGGATAGAAGGCAATATGAAATATCTCATGGGAAAAACCACTGACCTGGAAATTAGATCCAGGAGAGATAATTTAAAAATTATTGGACTACCTGAAAGCCATCATCAAAGAAAGAATGTAGAAATCACATTTCAAGAAATTCTCAAGGAAAATTGCCCTGATGTTTTGGACCCATAGGGCAAAATAGAGTTTGAAAGAATATACAGATCACCTCCTGAAAAAGATCCCAAAAAGAAAACTCCCAGGAATATTATACCCAGGTTCCAGAATTCCCAGATCAAGGCAAAAACACTCCAAGAAGCCAGGAAGAAACAATTTCAATATTGTGGAAACACAATTAGAATAGCCCAGGACCTGACAGCTTCTACACTGCGGGATGGAAGGGCATGGAATGTGATATTCCAGAGGGCAAAAGAGCTGGCATTGAAGCCAAGGGTCACCTACCCAGCGAAAGTGCGTATTTTGTTTCAGGGGAAAATATGGTCATTCAGTGGAATAGAGGACTTTCAAGCATTCTTCAGGAAAATAAAAAAAAAAACAACCTAGAGTTGAATAGAAAATTTGAAATCCAGACACAAGGAGCAAGAGATGCCCAAGAAGGTAATCAGGGAAAAGAAATCAAAAGGAACTTATCAAAGTTAAACTATTTACATTCCTACATGGAAAAACAAACTATGTCATGTAGAAGAAGCAAGGGGGGATGGCTACAGGGGACGGGTAGAACAGGAAGGCAAAAAGGCAAAACGATATTCTCATTGAATTTGGCTCAGGGAGAGAATAACATACATACTAAATCACATATCTCACCCTGAAGCAGTGTAGGGGGAAGGAGGATGAGAGGGGGTATGATGGAGGGGAGGGCATTCTTGGGGGAGGGGAGGTTGGATGTACCCACTATCGAAAAAGGGACAGGATCAAAGTAGGGAATGGACCAGGTGGGGGGTGGGATGGGTGGGAGGGAATTATAAGCAGCCTTTTATCATCTACTATGATAATGTTTTGCATAGCTACACATGTACAACACATACTGAATTACTTATCTTCCCAGAGGGAATGGGTGACAAAGGAGGAAGGGAATGGATCTGAAATTCAAGGTTTTAAAATTAAATGTTTCAAATATATATAAATACTATTATTAATACTATTTTGCATGTAATTGGGAGATAAGATGTGCAGGCATTGGGGCACAGAGACTCACTTTGCTTTAATGGAAAAGTCAAAGGGGGTATGGGAGAAGATATGGGAGAGAGCAGATTGGATGAGGGGATACTTTGTGGGACTGCTATTCTAGCATGGTGGGTAGGGGGAAAATGGAGAAAAATTGTAACTCAAAATCTAGTGGAAATGAATGATGTAAACCAGAAGTTAATAAAGAATTTGTTTTAAAAAATTAAAACAAGAATGCTTGACTATCCTTTATTTCATTGAATAACCATATTTTTCCCTGAAGAATTATTCTCAGTTTTGTTGGGTAAGTGATTCTTGGTTTTAATCATGGCTCCTTTGACCTCCAGAATATCATATTCCTAGCCCTTCAATCCCTTAATGTAGAAGTTGCCAGATCTTGTGTTATCTTGATTGTGTTTTCATAGTATTCAAAATGTTTCTTTTTGGCTGCTTGTAATATTTTCTCCTTGACCAGGGAACTCTGGAATTTGGCTATGATATTCTTATAAGTTTGCTTTTTGGTATCTTTTTCAAGAGGCAATTGGTGAATTCTTCCAATTTCTGTTTTGCCCTCTGGTTCTAGAATATCAGGGCAATTTTTCTTGAGAATTTCTTGAAGGATGATTTCAAGGCTCTTTTTTTTATCATGGCTTTCAGGTAGTAGAATTTTTTTTTTTGCCTTTTGGAGGGCAGTTGGGGTTAAGTGACTTGCCCAAGGTTACACGGCTAGGTTTTTGTTTGTGTGCGTTAAGTGTCTGTGGCCAGTTCTCAACTCAGGTCCTTCTGATTCCAGGGCCAACGCTCTACTCACTGTGCCACCTAGCTGCCCCTTAGAATAATTTTAAAATTACCTCTCCTGCATCTATTTTTCAGATCAGTGGTTTTTCCATTGTGATATTTCCCATTGTCTTCTCTGTTTAACTTTTATTTGATTGGTTTTATAGTATCTTGATTTCTTATAAAGTCATTAACTTCCATTTGCTCCAATCTAATTTTGAATGCATTATTCTCTTCAGTGAGTTTTTGAAATTCTTTTTCCATCTGGCAAATTACCTTTTATTCCCCCTTTTTTGATGGCAGTTGGGATTAAGTGACTTGCCCAAGGTCACATGGCTAGTTTTTGTGTTAAGTGTCTGAGGCTGCATTTGAACTCAGGTCCTCCTGACTCCAGGGTGAGTGCTCTATTCTCTCTACCACCTAGCTGCCCCCAGTTTGGCTTTTTAAGGCATTCTTCTCCTCATTGGCTTTTTAGGCCTCTTTTGGCATTTGAGTTAGTCTTCTTTTTATGGTATTATTTTCTTGAGTCAGGCTCTTGACTCACTTTCTATGATTTTCTTGAATCATTTTCATTTCTCTTCCCAATTTTTCCTCCACTTCTTTTACTTGATTTTCAAAATTCTTCTTGAGCTTATCAATGGCCTGTAACCAATTCATATTTTTCTTGAACGCTTTTGATGCAGGAGTTTTGACTTTGCTGTCTTCTGGTTCTATCTTTTGATCCTCTTTGTCCTCAAAAAAAAAGGATTCTATACTCAGATTGTGCTTCCTCTATTTCCTCATATTGCCAGCCAATTATTTTACTTTTGAGCCCTTTGCAAAGGTAGAACTCTGATAACAGAGTGGAGAGAGCTCTGTCCCAAAGTGCTACAGTTTTTACAGTTGTTAGGGTTTCTGTCAGATTTATGAGGACGGTGCCCTCTCTACAGCCACCAGAAGCTCAGGTACACTCTGGCTCTCCAACTTTGAGAGTCACTCAATCCATATCTAGTACCAAATCACAGACTCCAGGACCGCAACCCAAGATTGTGACCCAGATCCAAGCAATTCAAAGCAAGAGCAATTACCCTTTGAATGGTGGCTTGGTCTGCCTACAATCTGCAGGCCAGGAGTTCTGGAGCCAGCCACGTGGCAGAAGTTGACACCATTGAACCACCACCACCTCTTACCCTGGGGTCAGGGGCTGTACCATGCAATTCTCTTACCCTGGATTAACATGGCTCCCCACTGACCTTTCACTTTCTCTTTGGTGTTTATGGGTTGAGAAATCTGGAACTTGCCACAACTGTTGGTGACTCACTCTCCTAAAATCTGCTCCAGCCAGTCTGTGATGCTAGTCAGGGCCACCTGTGGTCTGAGCCAGCAAGGCTCACACAGGACTGTGCTCAGCTCCCAGCCAAGTGATAGACCCCTCCTGTAGTCCTGTCAAGCTGCCTTCAGCAGGAGATTTGTTTTTCTCTGTCACTTTGTAGGTTCTGTAGCTCTAAAATTAGTTTAGAGTCATTTTTACAGATATTGGAGTTGGTTGGAGTGGGAATTCCAGCAAGTTCCTGCCTTTACTCTACCATCTTGTCTCACCCCTTCAGCCCCCCCCCCAATACTTTTCTATTCCAGTTCTTTCATCTTCTGGTTTTCTCTAGACCTGACTTCCTCCTTATTTCTCACCTGGCTGATTTAATTTGTGACTTCTCTGACTGACATATCTATCATTCCATGATATATACATTCTCCTCCAACCTTACTTATTCTGCTTTTCAGCTTCCTTTTGTGTGTTGTCTTCCCTTGTTTGGCTGTAAGTTCCTTGAAAATAAAGACTACCTTTTTTCATATTCCTATCCCTCGAGCTTAGAACAGTGTCTTGCACATAATAGGAACTAACTCTCCTCTTTCTATCTGCACCCTTTCTTAGTTTGAAATCCAGAGACGATGATATTTCACCCAGGGTAAGCTGATCCCCTGATATCTCATCATCATGCTATTAATTCAACTTTGGATGGCATTTTGGAATACTTCCACAACTTAGCCAGGCACCTTTCTGCCCTGGTTAGAGGGCTGGAGGGTAGAGCAGTAAACCCATCCCAAAGCTTTCTTTTTTTTTAAGAGGACTGTAATTTGGCCTTCCAAGTAACACTCCCTTTGCATTTTTAGCTCTGTTTCATTTGAACTCCACAGAATCCTGCACTGCCTCTTTCTCTCCCTATTTTCCAGTTTCCTTTTATGTATTGTTTCTTCTTTAAAATATAAGCTGCTTGGGGGCAAGAATTTTTTTTTCTTCTTTGTACTTTATTTATATCTCATTTGTATTGTGCTTAGCACAATGCCTGGATTGAAAGTTATTGATTGATGACATTTTGGCCACTGGTTGACTCCTTTTCTTGACTCACAATAACCTCTCTACCTTTGAGAGTCACTCAATCAATATCTACTACCAAATCAAATTTGTGGTAGCTATTTCCACTATCTCCAGGAGTCTGTTTCCATCACTCACAAATGTTTCACTTTCATGTTTATAAACTATGAAATTCCCTTATTTCATCATGATCAGTTGTTGTTCCACCTCTACTTCTGCCCTATAGACCACAACATTTTTGTTCATAATCTCTGTGTCCTCTAGTCCCACAATTCCTCAATTCTTTCTCAGGCCAAGACCCCCTGAACTGACTGCAACTTCCCATCCTCATCTTTACCCTTCTGTAAAGTACTCCATCTCAATATTTCCTCCTATCTGCATTCTCTTACCCCCTTATCCTATTTCTGATCTTTCTTTACCGAGCCTCAAGGCTGAATTTTACTTACCACCCCATACTTTTTTCTCCTACTCATGTTCTTCTGAACAAAGCTGAAAAAATCATGAAAGTATGATGATTAGATCCACTACAGGTTTATGTTACATAATGTCAGTATCCTCATGCCCTCTTTTTTTTTACCTCCTCTCTTTTAGCTATTAGGAGACACCCTATTTTCCAGAGCTAAGGCCCAGTGAGCAAACTGTTCTCTGAGCTTGACATAACAAGAATTTTTTGCTCTCCCCTCTGCATGAACTCTGCCACAGCAAAATCACAGAATTGTTTGACACCAGCACTGGCTGGTCCCTGAGTTTGGACAAGAACCTGTACGAATCACGTTCTGTTCAGGAAGTATTATTATGAAATAAACTCGCCTTATTGTTGCTTTCACTCCCTCATTGCCATGACTACGGTTCACTGCATGTTTCTTTGTCTGGTCACTATATATGTATTAAGGTTTGGCCTCACTGCCCAGGGACTTCCGAGAGGAGACCGGCATGCCAGTCTTGTTTCTTCCTTCAATGCAATAAAGCAAACTTTTTGCTTATTACAACTGTTAGTTCTTTGGTTTTTATTTTATTTTATTATTTTATTTATCTTATTTTATTTTATTATAACCTCTATGACTCTTTGGTCGTTTATTTTCAGAGTTGACAATAATTTTTATTTGGCCTCCACTGAGGCAAGGCACTCCTTTTAGACATCCCTAAATGGCTACCTAGACCCCTCACCACAGAGGCTTTTTCAGAGCATTTTTTTCCTCCTTGATCTTCTCATGCTCTCCCCATTTTCTAGTATTCTTGGCTGAGAATTTACGTCATGTTTTACTCAGAAACAAAATGAAATGATTTGCAGAGATAGACCTCTTCTCCTCTCCTCCACAACTCAAGTCTTCTACATATCTCTACCACTCTCTTTACTTTTGCCCCTTTTGCACATGAAGGATCACCTGACCTTTCTCCTTAAAAGGCAAACACATCTGCATTCACAAATGATATCATTTCATCTCCTCTTTTCCAGCAGATTTCCCCTCCTTGTTTCTCTTTGTCTGGGAAGGGAATAAGCAGTTTTATAGTACTTACAACATGCCAGGCACCGTGCTAAATTTTATCTGATTTGATCCTTTTAACAACCCTATGACGTAGGTGCTGTTATTATCCTCATTTTATCTTTCTAATTAGAACCCATGAGTCATCCTTTAATTTAACTTTAATTTAATATCTCTGAGGAAGGCAACTTGCTTCTTTTCCCCCTTCTGCAATGGTCAAGAAACAGCCTGATTGGAAGAGAAAGTGAGTGATACAAGTAGTAACCACATCCACATAAGTTCACATACTACTTAGAAAGATATGTTCTAATATAGATACTAAAAGAAATAACACAGATCAAAATTCATATAACTGGAGCATTGAGGCCCTGAAGTATTTTTAAAATGAATGAATGAATAAATAAAGGCAAATTGTCCATTTTCTGACTCTTGGATCAAGGATTAGTCTTATGTTAACATGGAGGGAAAATATTATTTATCTTGTGTATTTTGATTCTATATAGTTCGTATATTGCTACCTGCCATTAAATTGAGAGTTCCTTTTAAGCAGGTACCGTTTTTGATTTTCTTTGAATCTCTGGGACTTAGC
This sequence comes from Gymnobelideus leadbeateri, assembly GCA_011680675.1. NCBI lineage: Eukaryota > Metazoa > Chordata > Mammalia > Diprotodontia > Petauridae > Gymnobelideus > Gymnobelideus leadbeateri. The sequence continues at coordinate 115,849 of WOXC01007191.1, read as the reverse complement.
ACAGTACCTGGTTCATAGAAGGTGCTTAGTGAATAGTTGATCACTTAAAGATTATTTAAGATCAGAAAATGACTGAATTTGTATGCAGCTATCAAGTGAGCCTACACAGATTCTCCTTTACTTTGATACTCTAAATTAATAGCAAGGGTACAAATTCTTAAGTGAGAAATGCAGGAACAATTCCTGAGAAAAATCTATGGTAATTTTTCCATTATTCCTAGAAAATTCCCAGAATCCAAAATAATGTCAGGACCATTACTTTAGAGAAGGTTGGAAACATCTCTGGGGAATGCAAGCCTAACCTGTAAGTGGAAACTTGTATTTAGAAAATGAGACTATGGAAGTGTTCAGAAGACCCCTCTTGTCTTTATAATAATGATAGATACTTTCCTCACTGCAGAGAAAATAATAGAACTTGTGTGTGTGTGTGTATGTGTGTGTGTGTGTGTGTGTGTGTGTGTGACAGGTAGAATTCAGCCTTATATGAAAGCCAAACTCCAGAGAATAAAAAGGAAATTAGAAAATGCCATATGAAATAAGACATTGAATAGTTTTTCTTCTTGTGGTTTAATGGTAAAGGTCCAAGTATGCTTTATGTATTTCCTTTAAGACTTCCATGATTTTTTCATTCTTTACATGATGTTTCCTATAGTCTTTATTTTTCCATGTAATTTTTTTTTTTAGGATCAGCAATATCAACCATGTTTTTTAAAAATTTTCTATTGAGTCAGTGTTCATTTTGGCAGTTACAGTAATTGCATGTTACTGAATCTGGGGATATCAGCCAGAGGAAAAAAAAAAGGAACCAATATAGTAATATTTCAGTTGAAAAAACAGTTTTGTTATGAACAATTTCACTAACAAAACCAACCTGCTCTGCAGAGTCCCAGAACATAATATAAATGAATAAAAGAAATGGATAAAAAAAGACATAAAGTGGAGAACTTAAAATATAAAATTAGTTAATCATCCTAAATAATTATAACTTCTAAATTTTCTTTAAAAAAATATTTTTGTTCCAAATTGAATGTGTTTTACATAGATCTTTAGTTTTTACTATTCCTGAAGCCATTCGTTTCCATGGCATTTCACTATATTTAAGAGCTCAAAGTTATTAAGATTTGGAAAGTCATTTGTTGAAAAGGTCAGGATTTCTCTCTCTCTCTCCTTCTCCCTCCCTCTCTCTCTCTCTCTCTTTCTTTCTCCAGACACATCAGCATACACGAAAAAACACATTATATGTGGATATATATGTAGATATGTATGCAAATATGCCTACTGGCATGTATTGTATCTTTGTTTATAATGTGCATATCCATATATGTATGTATATATATATATATATATATATGTGTGTGTGTGTGTGTGTGTGGATATGTATTTGGAAGATTTTTTTTTGCTGTGTAAAAGGACTTCTGGGGCTACCCATAAATAGAAAAACTTACTGTATTAGCTTCTAACAGTGGACCCATGTTTATGTCAGCTTAAAAAGATGTTTCCAATATCAAGCCCCATGCTAATATCTATCTGTCTGTCTGTCTGTCTATCTCTCTATCTATCCTTTCCCCAACTCAGCAAAGTAATATTTGTTATAATTTATGAACTAGGGAGATAAACAGAAGTATGCAGATGCGCAGGCTCATATGTACATAGACACATGTATATATATATATATATATATATATATATATATATATATATGCTTACATGTGTGTATAACTTACCTATATGTATATGGCAGCATGACTCAATAAACAGAGAGCTAGCCTCAAAATCAGGAAGACCTATGTTCAAGTTACACTTCTGAAATATAATGGTTGGGTAGTTCTGGGTAAGTCATTAATTTCTGATTGCCCTAGGCAACTTAAAATTTCACAGAAGTTACCTAAACTAATTAAAGCACAAGTCTGTGATACTTACATATATGTTCACACAATTATGTATGCTTACACTTAAGTATATATACACCCATTTATATACATAGGTACATACATGCATCTATATACATACATGTACATGCATAATGCACACATGCATGCATGCCTACACAGAAACATACATAAGTATCTCATGGAAGTCATTGGAAGGGAAAATTCCAATTATTGAGAAGATTCTGGTTATCTATTTGGATAATGTTAGAAGAATTAGAGTGTTTTATCATTTCTTTACTGGTAGAGATATAAGAAATTTTAAGGAAGTAATATTAATATAGGATAGGACCATATTATTTCTCCGTTTTATATACAATTCAATACACACATGTTTATTGTGTATATATGTGTATATATATATATATATATATTTGTACATACACACAGCCTTTCATGGATAATATAAACAATAGGAATATTCATTTCAAAATGTCCTTTTCCCAATCATAGCTGTTATATCTGAAAAAGAAGAATAAATAACTACTGCTATTCTCTCTTATATAAATCAAAGGATCAGAGTATCACAGACTTTTTTAGAGGTAGGAGACAACTCACAGGACATATAGTCCAACAGTCTCATTTTATAGGTGATGAAATTGAGTTCCAGACAAGCTGAGTACCTGTCACAATTGAAATATTATCTAAAAATCTGTGAGAACAGATTACATGATATATGTGAAGGCACCTTTAGCTACTTTCAGAAACTCCAGGAAAAAATGCATTTTTGTATTTCTAACTCTCTCCTGATTAAGCTAATGAAATGAACCAGGGCTATGAAAGATTTATTTATTCATTTGCTTTTTGGAAGGGGGAAGGCAAGGTAATTGGTGGTAAGTGACTGCCCAAGGTCACATGGCTAGTATATGTTAAGTGTCTGAGGCCAGATTTGAACTAAGGTCCTCCTGACACCCCACACTGCTGAAGATTTCTACCAGTGAGGGAGATAAAGATATAGACACTATTTTTATCAATTATGAAGAGAATAAAATGCTCAGAGAAATAGATACCCCCCCCCCCGAATGGTAGTCAGGATTCCAAAAGACAGGGTAGAACCTCAAGCTAAAACAAATTAGGTTAAATTTAGTGAGGATAAACATAAAATCATAGATTTGGGTTAATAAAAAAGTTCACAAGTATAGGGTAATGGAGAAATTAATAGATAGATGTTCACTTGAAAAAAGAAGTGAAGACTTTTGGAGACTGCAGTCTCAATACAAACCCATAGAAGAATATTATGGACAACAAAATTGAAAAAAATTGACTATATCAAGACAAGGAATAGTGTCCAGCCCTAGGGAGGCTATAGTTTTGCAACACTCTACTCTGAGACAATCCCATCTGGAATTTTATATTGAGTCTGAATACCATGTTTTATTAAGGATTTTACTAGATTGAAAAGTTTTCAGAGACAGATACTAGGATGGTGAAGCAATTCAAACTTAATGCCCCATGGAGATCAGTTGAAGGAATTGGGGTTGTTTGACATTGGGAAGAAAAGATTTACCGGAGACATGGTTGTAGCCTTGAAGCACATGAAGAGATAAAGCAAAAGATAAGCTAGGCATGTTCTATCTGACTCCAAGGAATAGAAATAAGATTGATACGTGGAAGTTGCAATAAATGAATTGGAGGTTGAAATAAGTGCATTGTGTAAAGACTTCTTAAAATTAGTTAATCAAAAATTGAGTTAATTGCCTTACAAAGTGGTGGATGTTCTGTCATTAGGCATTATTAAACAAAAGTCTCAATGGCCACATTTGTGGCCATTAGAGAAGATCTTTAATTAAATAAGAATCACAGTAGAGAGCCTCTGAAGTTTCTTCCCACTTAGAGGTTTGGAATTCCAATCATTCCATGATTGTGGGGGGTGGGAAAAAGGATCAATTACATTGCTACAGGTCACAAAATAAAGAGATCTTGTTAATCACATTTGTGAAAAATGCAGATCAGGTATTAGTGTCTCCTCTCTAACATCAGTTTATTTATTCACTCCTTTGCTGTCCAGTATACACTTTAATATTTGCTTCAGTAGGCCAAAAATAAAATTATTAAATGTTCCCTTAAAAATAAAAAAGTAACCAGCCTATGTATGCCCTCACCATATCAACTTCTTATTTTTTCCATAGTTTTCAATAAAATATCTAGGCAGAATACTAGATCTAATCAGGCCTTTTTCTATTTTAACGGGACCCTCCCCCATTTTGTACTTATTAGTGCAACACTTAAATCCTTTGTTATCCTTTATTCTTCATATTTTATTAACTACCTACTTTTCTGGCCAGACTGTTTTTATTATTGATCTTATGTGGCTTCTTGCATGGAATGAATTATTTTGGAGAGCTATGTGGTTCAGTGAATAGTGTGCCAGGCCTAGAATCAGTAAAACTCATCTTCTTGAGTTCTAATATTCTTCAGACATTTACTAGTTAAGTGACCCTGGGCAAGTCATTTAGCTCTGTATGCCTAAGTTTCTTCATCTTTAAAATAAACTGGAGAAGGAAATAGCAAATAACTCTAGTATATCTGCCAAGAAAACCCCAAATGGTGGTCACAAAGAGTTGGAATACAACCGAATAGCAAGTATTATTTATATGCAATAATCCTACACATACTTTGCTATCATCTATTAATTAGCTTACAACTTTAGTTCTTCTGAAATAGTGCCATTCCATGATTTTAGCCTTACATGTTGCCACAAGAATACAATGTTTACAACATAGATTTTAAGCAGGAAAAATACTAGCAAAACTTAGCATCTTTAAAAACTCTATGCAATGATCCTGCCATTTGAATATGTCACCTCCTCCCCAGTTAGTCTCCCCTAAAATATTGCCCTCTAATATAATTCACTTGCAAGTGTTGTCATATGTAAGTACAGCCTCCATATATCCTTCATTCAAATCTTACTTCTTTTCACTCAAAATGCAAAGGTAGGATCTAGAAAAAATATGATGATAGTAGTTTAGGATATTAACATCACTACTGTATTGTTTTTTTTTTCTGTATTCTGTAGTTATGAACTTTCCATTTAAAAATAACAACTTACCCAATGAAAACAAATTTGCTATGGGATTTTAACAAAATATGAAGTTTGAATTTTCATCTGTCTCTTTCTCTCCTCCCCATCACTCTCTCTTCCTATCTGTTTTAAATAAAATATCACATTTTCTTTCTCAAAGTATTGCTAGAGAGTTTCTTTTTATGTAAGACTTGATGTTACGCTCAGCTCAGATGATTCAGTCACAATATGGTGGGTAGAATACAATTTGACTCAGACTACTCTATGTTCTGCCATGTTGAATATTTACTTTTTTGCTTAGCATAAAGCAGTTACAAAGGGAAAAAAAAAGAATGACATAAAAATCAACCTTTCAAAATGTGTTATTTTTTTTCATCTTGCTAGATAAAAGAGAAATTCTGAGTTTCTTTTGGGGATCTCAAAGGAAGGTATAAACTCATCACAGAATTGATATGAAAAGCTATAGAAAGTACATTAGTGGCTCAGTTAAAATATTCTTCATGTGTGGAGAATATATCTTCCAAAGTTGATTTCCTCCTAGTCCTTTCTTCAGATGCTCCGGAAAATCATTCTAACTTATATCACTTAAAGGCATTGGATGAATTTTTGAGATGGCATTGATTAGAGTCTCACAGACCTACATAGTTTGCTGTCTACGTCATAGAAGGGAGCATCCATAAGGTTGATCACTTTGAATATTTAAATGCTGTATTGTTATTGTTAATACTATCTGTCATAATAATAACTATAGTGCTAATGCTCATTAATTTTCATCTGAAAGGGACCTTGGGGGGAGTTAAGTATAATCCACTCAATTTCCAGGTGAAACTGAAGCCCAAAGAGGTTAAATAATTTGTCCAAGGTCATACAAAAATGGTGGAGCTTGTGTCTTAATGCATCGTACTTTGCTTCTCTTCTGTCACACACTCTGAAGCACATAATCTCAGTAAATTTAATTTTGTGAAGGTTTTAAATTAGGGAAATTTATTTTTTCACTTATTTCTCAGTTGTGGCCCAAAACATTCATTTTCAAAATGACAGTGAAAAAACAATAATTATAGCTACAATTCATATAGCAATTTAATGTTTGCTAGGTGCTGTGCTAAAGAGAAAGGAAAAAGAACCTCTTTCTGTACTGGGAAAGCAATCATTGTAATGAAGGACACAATGTGCACATAAGCAGGTAGGTATATGATAAGGACAGACTAGATGGAAAGTGATTAGACAGGGTAGTCACTAGTAGCTGAGAATGGTATGGTAGGAAAATTCGGTAACACAGATCTTTTTTTTTTTTTTGCCTTTTGGAGGGCAATTGGGGTTAAGTAACTTGCCCAAGGTCACACGGCTAGGTTTTTTTTGTGTGTGCATTAAGTGTCTGAGGCCGGATCCGAACTCAGGTCCTTCTGACTCCAGGGCCCGACGCTCTATTCACTGCGCCACCTAGCCGCCCCAGTAACACAGATCTTAAATATCAGAATGTAGACTAGAACCAAGGTTCTCTAATTTCAAATTTACTGTTATTTCACTTGCATTAAACAATAATAATTATTGTGATTTTTGTGTACTGAATTTATACAACGAATAAACAGAAGGACAAATCATTATTGCATGGGAAGGGAAAGTCTTATGAAAAATGTGTCATTATTATCTAGATATTTAACAATTATCAGTTGACTATATCAGAGATTTCCTTTGGAATGGAGCATGGCCTATTACATATTTCTAAAAATATATGCCCCAAAGTGTAATGTCATGGGAGAAAATATTTGTCTTAGTTTATTTCATAATGCGAAGCCTGGTTTGATTATTTTGTTTTTGAGCATAGATAAGCTTCTTTTCTCACACGATCTTTGTTTTTTTTTAATTTGTCATGGACTTTGAAAGAAAGATTTAAAAGTTGCAAGAAATCTAGCAGAAATAAGTATGGGCATATATTTCTGTCTTACCAACCACTATCGTCACCCAGTTTGCAGAGGTAATAGTTTCTAATGGTTGGCAGTAGTCAGGTAGATTCTTATATTTCCAAGTATAGGCAGTTTCAGCAGGTGGACAGAGGAGGGATGGGTACTTTAATTCTCAAGTGCAAGCACCAGGGATGATCTAGGTAATTTAACTCCTGGGCATTTATATTCTCAAGTATAAGGACTAAGGCTGACCTAGGTCACAGAATTAATAAGAATTTGTCTTGGAATATCGTGTGACATATTGGTCTACTACTAATTGCTACCAGTTTGTTTAGGTTTCTCATCAGATTATAAGTTACTAGATTACTAGTCTTGTTTACTTTGGTATGATGTGTACCTGATCTCTTACACTGATCAATCTGGTTTTTAATGAGTACCAAGTTATGTTAATAATTACAGATTTGTAGAACAGTTTGAAACCTGATAGTTAAAACCCCCTTCTGTTTGATTTTTACATTACTTCCCTTGAGTTTCTTGAGATTTATGTTCTCTGAGAAGAATTTTATCATTTTTATTACTCAAAAACCCCACACAATTCTTTCAAAATTTGATTGGTACACTTACTGAATATTTACATTAATTTAGGTAGTTGTCATTATATTACATTGACTCAACCTACAGAAAAAAAAAGATTTAACCAATCATTTAGCCTTATTATATTCCTATAAACTCATTTTAGGTTTTGTCATATATTTCTGATATATGTTTTGGCGAATAAACTGCAAAAACTTTTATATTTTCTATAGCCTTTTTTTTTTTTTGCTTTTTTTAGAGGGCAATTGGGGTTAAGTGACTTGCCCCAAGTCACATGGCTAGTAAGTGTGTCAAGTGTCTGTGGCCCAATTTGAACTCAGGTCCTCCTGACTCCAGGGAAGCTACTCTATTCACTGTGCCACCTAGCCAGCCCTATAGCAATTTTAAATAAAATTTCTTCCTTCTTTTCTTTCTTTTTTATCTCTCCCCACTGTATTTCATTGATAACATAAAAATACTGAGAATTTCTTTGGCTTTATTTTATATCCTATAAATTTACATTGTTTTAAATATTTTGTCTGCTTTTTTAGGGTTTTCTTAAACATCATGTCATTTGCAAAAAGTGATAATTGTGTTTTCTTTTTTGCCTCTGATTCTTGTTTTAACTTCCTTTCTTCATCTTTTTGTTATAGCTATTATTTCTAATCCTACATAAAATAAAAGTGGTGATAGTAAAAATCATTAATTTACCCTAATTTCATTGGAAAGACCTCAGATTTGTTTTCATTATGTATAATGCTTGCTCTTAGGTTTAGAGACTACTTATCTTATTAAGGAAAAACTAATTTATTCCAATATATTAAAATGTTTTCAATACGACTGAGTGTTGAATCTTTTCAAAATTCTTTCCCATGACCTTTTATATAATAATATTTTAAGTAATACAATCTATTGGATTGATATTTCAGTTCCAACCCAGAATTCCTGATAAAACTCCAATCTTGTGTTAGTTTATAATTTTATGATGAGCTGCTTCAATATCATTACTTATATTTTACTTAAAATGTCCATGCATATATATTTTTAGAAATATAGGTCTATAATCCATATATATATATATATATATATATATATATATATTACATACACACACACACACACGCGCACGCGCACACACACATTATGAAGCAGTTTAAGATTAAAAAAAAATTTCTCCACACAATTCTGTAAAGCATTATTATTCCCGTTTTGTAGAAATGAATAATCTGGGAGCCAAGATGGCAGAGTAGCAACAGGACTTCCACAGGGGCTCCCACTTCCACCTCTTCCAATACATTTAAAAAATGACTCTAAACAAACTTTAGAGCTACAGAACCCACAAAGTGACAGAGAGAAACTAACCTCCCACTGAAGACAGCCTGGCAGGTTGGCAGGAAGGGGTCAGTGCGGCACTCTGGGAGCAGAGCTCAACCCCCTCTGAGCCCAGGGATTTAGGCTCAGGGCAGCCCAACCAGTCCCAGCTAGAGGGACATCTAGACAGTAGATCACCAGCAGTTGTGGAGGTTTCCAGAATTATGTAATGGAAATGCAGATTTAAAGATCTTCTAGGCCCTTTGACTGGCTTAAGAGACTCTGAGAACCTTTCTTGATTTGAAAATATGCTCTGCCCCCTAATAGGCTGAATGTGGTCACATGGATCCTATGGCAGGAGGCTTGATTTTCAGGAACGCTTATGCTTTGATGCTTTGTGATTGGGCCGTGGGTGAAGAGGGTGGTTACATTCTCAGAGCCAGGAGAAGGCTATATAATACCTGATGTGAGGCTTTGCTTTGGGGCTCACTTTGAGAAGTGCTGTGTGATTTGACCAGACGAGACTCTGGAAAACCCAGGTGTTGATACTTCCCTCTCTGGTAACTGTGATTTGGTATTGATGTAATGGTTGGGCATTGGAAGCCTGTCTGTTTGATCTGTTTGTTTCTCTGTCTTGTAAGTTCTGTCTGTATATTTTGAAGTTCTAGGTGCTGATCTTTTCCCCCTGAACTAGGTAAATGATATGTATTTGGTTGATTAAAGTAAGCTTGTTAACCCATTTTCAGTTGCTTTCCTTTAGAAAAGCAGATCTTAGAACCTGTGTTGGCAGCCACCCTGGGGATGTTGGGGGTGCTTGCTGCTACAAATTATCAACCCATAAATGCCAAAGACAAAGTGAGAGGTCAATGGACTTTGTGAACAGGGAGTCCAGGAGTGCTGTCCAGCTTCTGCCCCACAAAAGATAAGTGGTTGAGACATGGTGGTTGCAGCCACATGGCTGCTTCAGAGGTCCTGGCCTACAGATTGTTGGGGGAACAAGCAACCAGTCTGAGGACTAATTGCTCCTGCTTTAACCTGCTTAGAACTGGATCCCTGTCCTGGGTGGAGGTCCTTGGGTGCATGACCAGTGTGCCAGTGCCAGTGGAGGCTTCTGAGAGGACAGCCAACTAAGAGCTCTGGAAGTTGCAAAAACCCCACTGATTTGGGACAAAGCTATCCTCTCAGAAAGCACAGTTCTACTGTGGCAAAAAGCTCAAAAGTCAAGTGGTTGAGGGGCAACATGAGCAAGCAAAAGAAACAAAGCAAGCACAGCAATCTGACTTTGGATTCCTTATTGGGGGGCAAAAAGGATCAAGGCATGTAGCAGGAAGAAGACAACAAAGTCAGAAGTCCTGCACCTAAAACTTCCAAGAAAAATATGGACTGATTACAGGCCATAGAGGAGCTTAAGAAAGATTTTGAAAACCAAATAAGAGAAGGGGAGGAATAATTTGGAAGAGAAATGATAATGATATGAGACAATTATGAAATGAAAGTCAACAACCTAACTGAAGAAATTCAAACCTTAAAAAATAGATTAACTCAAATGGCAAAAGAGGCTCAAAAAGGCAATGAGGAGAAGAATGCCTTGAAAATCTGAATTTGCCAGATGGAAAAAGAATCTCAAAAGCTCACTGAAGAGAATCATTCCTTCAGAATTAGATTGGAGCAAATGGAAGCTAGTGACTTTATGAGAAATCAAGATACTATTAAACAGATACAAACAAATGAAAAAATAGAAGGTAATTTGAAACATCTAATTGGAAAACCCACTCACCTGGAAAATAGGTGCAGGAGAAATAATTTAAAAATTATTGGACTATCTGAAAGCCATGATCAAAAATAGAACCTAGAAATCGTTCTTCAAGAAATTCTCAAGGAAAATTGCCCTGATGTTTTAGAACCAGAGGGCAAAATAGAGGTTGAAAGAATCCAAAGAAAAATCCAAGAAAAATATCTCAAAAAGAAAACTCCTAGGTATATTATAGACAGTTTCCAGAATTCCCAGATCAAGGAGAAAATATTACAACCAGCCAAGAAGAAACAATTTGAATATTGTGAAAACACAATCGGATAACACAGGTTCTAGAAGCTTCTACACTGAGGAATCGAAGTACTTGGAATATGATATATTCGAGTTCAAAGTAGCTGGGTTTAAAAGCAAGAATCACCTACTCTACAAAACTGAGTATCATGTTTCAGGGGAAAATATGGTCATTCAGTTGAATAGAGGAGTTTCAAGCATGATGAAAAAACCAAAGGTGAATAGAAAATTTGAGACTGAGATACAAGAAGCAAGAGAAGCATGAGAAGGTAAAGAGGGAAAAGAAAGCATAAGGAACTTATCAAAGTTGAACTATTTACATTCCTACATGGAAAAATGATAATTGTAACTTATGAAACTTTTCTCAGTATAAGAATAGTTGAAGGGAATATATATATATATATATATATATATATATATATATATATATATATATATATATATATATATGTGTGTGTGTGTGTGTGTGTGTGTGTGTGTGTGTGGGCATATGAATACATATGTGAGTATATATGTGTACATGTATACATATACAGAGGGCACAGGACCAATTGTGTAAGAAGGGATGATATTTAAAAGGTGAAATAAAGAAGTGAAAGAGGAATATAATGAGAGGAGATGGGGAGAGACAAAATGGGGTTACTTATCTCTTCAATAAGAGACAAGGGAAAACTTGGAGGGGAAAAACAGGAAGGCAAAAAGGAATGGGTCAGCCTTACTCTCATTGAATTTGGCTTAGGGAGGGAATGACATACACAATAAATAGGGTATCTCACCCTGCAGGAGAGTAGGGGGGGAAGGGATGAGAGGGGAGATGATGGAGGGGAGGTCAGGTTGAGGTGGGAGGGAAGTTTGAAGCACACACTTTGAAAAGGTACAGGATTAAAGCAGAGGATAGAACAAGTGTGAGGTGGGATAGAATGGAGGGAAATATAGTCAGACTTTCACAATATATACACTATGGAAATGCTTTGCATAGCTACACATGTACAACCTATATTGAATTGCTTATGTTCTAAGGGTGGGTGAGGAGGGAGGAAGGGAAAGAATCTGGAATTTAAAATTTTAAAATCAAATGTTTAGTGTATATATATATATATATATATATATATACACTATATGTATATATATATATATATATATATATATATATACAGACAGACAGACATAAATATATATATGGGGAGAGAGAGAGAGAGAGAGAGATCAATCTTGCCCTACTAGAAAGTCGAAAGGGGTATGGGGGAGGATAAAGGAGAGATCATATTGGGGGAGGCGTTATTCAGTGGGATCATTATTTTGGGGTGTTGGGTAGGGGAACAATGAGGTGAAAATTTGTAACTCAAAATCTCATGGAAGTGAATGATGTAAACTACAAATAAACATAAAATTTAATTAGAAAAATAAATGAAAAATCTAATGTTGAGATTAAATTATTAGTCCATGTCTACACAGATAGCAATTTTCATTTATGAATTGAAGCCAGGTATTGAGACTTGAGTGCTATTTCTATTTATTTTTTTCTACTGACACAATTCACAAAACCAACTAACCAACCAACATAAACACCTTGGATTCAACCTCCAGTAACAATCCTGGTTAGGAGGATGTTCAGATGTACAGATTGCTGTGCTTGTACTCATTGTCTTCCAAATCAAAGCTTGCCTTTGGCATAGTTTTACAGAAGCAGTGGTCACTTTCATGCCATACAATGAGGCATCTGAGTATTACTTCATGGGATAAATGAAACATCACTACTTAACTTTCATTATATGTTCATGTTGTCTGTTGGTTAAAATTCACAATGATATAAATTGTCATCTAGACTGCAGATTTTTTCCCCTTTTTGTCTTTCAGTCTGACATCTACAAAGTCTTTTTTCATGGTTTGTTGTACATTGAAAATTATGCTCCTCATTCAGGTTTCAATTAAAATGTTTGTATGGTAGCAGATATGGTTTACTTAATTTGGGTTCTCATCCTTAAACTTGCATACATACATGATACATATAGAATTGGCTTTTTATTTGATAAAAAGAACAAGTTCTTTTGTATGCACTATCATTTAGACATTTTCATTGTCAATGTCATTTAGTAATGCATCTTCCTCCTCATTCTTTCAGAAATATCTTTTCAGTAATTATGATGATATACAAACCAGTTCTTGTGCAATTTCAGGCAAAAAAGTTGTTACTACTCACTAACAGCTCTCCTGTGATTCCCATGTAAAATTTAATTTAATCTTAATTCTCTCTGGATATTACCAGTTAGCTCACTAAATACTGCCTAAGGTCATTTTAATTTTTGTTCTGGAAAAATATTTTTCAAAACTACAATGTTGCACATTAGTTTATTTGAGATAAAACCATTATGTATAATCTCTACATGAATTAAATTGAATATAAAGATTTTCAATGGACACAGTTTAAACCAAACACATTTTACAATGCTCATAGGTTATCTTAAACTTTAAAACCCTTAGTAAAGCAATTACAAAATTGAGATATAAAATAGTAAATCTTGAATCTCTCCTCCCCCAGATTAACTGTGTTCATTCCTGCATTTTCTATCTTGTCTCTCTATCTACCTACCTATCTATCTATGTATCTAACTATCTATATACCTATGTATCTATCTTTGTGCTGACCAACAATTCCATCAGTATAAAGAGCTCTTAGTAAGTAACATTTTTCTACCTTTGTAGACAAGCAACCTATTTCTTATCCTAAAGTCTCAGGGACTTGCTTAGGGCCTTGAGATGCAAAGTGACTCTACCAGGGTCAAACAAGCAGGATGTGTTAGAAGTATTCCTTAAATATTGGTTTTCCTGACTGTACATAATTTTCTATCCTTCCTCCCCACTGGTACAACATATCCAGAAAAGTTTAAGCCACTTTAGAAGTATTGTTAAAATAATGGAATATAGTGTCTAGAAATTAAATTTCTAGCCTAATCTCCTTTCTTTTTTGCTGAAGAAATTGAGACACAAAGAACTGACTTGTCCAAAGTCACAAAGTCATCCTTGGCAGATTCAGGAAAAATTATATGCCTACACTAGCAATCTGATTTTAAGGTACAGGTTTCAGTCAAAATAATATAGTAATAAAAGATTCTTCAGATATTATCAACTTTCTTCAATATGGCCCACACAATATGGAGTTTCTTATGTTATCTTCATGTATTTTCTTGACCATACACTTTGGCAATTTATAAAATAGGCCATGTTATTGGTTTGCTCTGAGACCATAATGCAGTTTGGTTATGTTTACATACTTGATTTTGAGTAAAATTTTTCATTATCTCAATTCATTAATGCAGTTAGAGGTAATGTACCTGATGAGAATTTTGATCACTTCCTGAATTAATTGTAATTGCAATTGTGCTAAGCTAGGAAGAATGTGAGAATGAGTAATAACAATTGGTAGGGATCTTTCCAGGAGTCTCCTATAATTATTTTCCACAGAAATTTCAATAAAGTTACTCATTGTAAGTGACAATATCTGAATGAATCAGGACTATGAATGATACAGTATGCCCTTTGAGATTATATGTTCTTACATTTCTTAATGAGCCAACATAGTATAAATAGGTGGACTGGAGGCAAAAGTATAGGATGACATTTGTAATACTTCATTTCAATTAATTTAGAGAAAGAAACAATTTTCACAAGCTTTAATGGCAGCTATGATGTCATCACCAGTATCAGAAAAAAATATCCTTTTCATAATCATTTCTTCAGATTAAAATAATATCTTTAGTAACATGAACACAAATTTTCTCTGTTTTCATATGGATTAGAAAATCACAGAATCTCAGTTCCCTTTTGTTTAACTCTAATATAAATGCATGTAATCTGAGATTTGAAAGGGACACAAATAACCATCTAGTCTGTCCTTTATTTGAATCATAATGCCCTCTACAACATATCTGACAAGTTGTCTTTTAGTTTCTGCTTGAAGGTCTCTAGTGAATAGGACCCCAACTGCTTCCCAAATTAGTGTATTCAATTAAAAAAAATTGTTATTTTTGCTATTATGCTATTCTTTTTTATCAATTAATTTATTTTTAGTTTTCAAAAGTCATTTCCACAAGATTTTGAGTTCCAAATTTTCTTGCCATCTTTCCCCTCCCCCCACCCCAAGGTGGCATACATTCTGATTACCCCTTTCTCCAGTCTTCCCTCGCTCCTGTCAAGACCCAACTTTATCCCCTCTCCCCTTACTTTTGTGTAGGGAAAGTGGGATTTATAAACCTCACTGCCTGTATATCTTATTTCCAAGTTGCATGTAAAAACAATTCTTTAACATTTGTCCTCAAACTTTGAGTTCCAAATTCTCTCCCTTCTTCCCTCTCAAACCACCCTTACTGAGAAGGCATGCAATTCAATATAGGTTCTACATGTGTAGTTATGCAAAACACTTCCATTATAATTATGTTGTGAAAAACTAATTGTATTTCCCTTGATCTTATCCTGCCTCCCACTTATTCTATTTTCTCCTTTGACCCTGTCACTTTTCAAAAGTGTTTGCTTCTTTCTCTTCCCTCCCCCAATCTATCCTCCCTTTTATCATCTCCTCTCATCCCCTACCCCTTTTTCCTGTAGGGTAAGATATCCAATTGAGTTTGTATCTTATTCCCTCCTTAAGCTAAATCTGATAAGAGTAAGGTTCACTCATTCCCACCTCACTTCTCCCCTCTTCCCCTCCATTGTGAAACCTTTTTTCTTGCCTTTTTAAGTGAGATAATTTACCCCCATTCCATCTCTCCTTTTTTCCCTTTTCCCAATATATTCCTCTCTCATTATTTAATATTATTTTTAGATATCAACCCTTCATATTCAACTCACCTGGTGTTATCAATCCATCTATGTATCTATCTATGAATCTAAGTATTTATCTACATATATATATATGCATACACTCACATAAACATCCATGTACACATATATAAATGTATGTATGTGTATGTGTATATGTGTTTGAGTATGAATACGTATATGTGCATGTGTATGTATATGTGAATGTATGTGTATATCTATAATTTCTTCCAACAACACAAAATCTGAGAATGGTCTTATGAGTTAAAAATACCATCTTTCCATGTAGGAATATAAAGAGTTTAGCTTTAATAGGTCCCTTAGGAATTCTCTTTCCTGTTTGCCTATACAAGCTTCTCTTGATTCTTGTGTTTGAAAGTCAAGTTTTCTATTCAGCTCTTTTTTTTCATCAAAAATGCTTGAAAGTCCTCTATTTCATTGAATCTTCATGTTTCCCATTGAAGTATTATACACAATTTTGCTGGGGAGATGATCCTTGGTTTTAATCCCAGCTCCTCTGACCTCTGGAATATCATATCCCAAGCCCTTTAATCCCTTAATGTAGAAGCTACTAGAGCTTATGTTATCCTGATTGCATTTTCACAATACTTGAATTGTTTCTTTCTGACTGCTTCTGATATTTACTTCTTGACCTGGTAACTCTGGAATGTGGTTCCAAGGGTCCTAGGAGCTTTCCTTCTGGGATCTCTTTCAGGAGATGATTGGGGGATTCTTACAATTTATATTTTACCCTCTAGTTCTAGAATATAAGGGTAGTTTTCCTTGATAATATCCTGAAAGATGATGTCTAGACTATCTTTTGGATCATGATTTTTGGGTAGTCCAATAATTTTAAAATTATCTCTCCTGAATCTATTTTCCAGGTCAGTGATTTTTCCAATGAGGTATTTCACATTGCCTTCTATTTTTTCATGTGTTTGGATCTGTATAATAGTATCTCGATTTCTCATAAAGGCATTAGCTTTCATTTGCTCCATTCTAATTGTGAAGGAATGATCCTCTTCAGTGAGCTTTTGATATTCATTTTTTCTATCTGGCAAATTCGGATTTTTAAGGCATTCTTCTTCTCATTGGTTTTTTGAGCCTCTTTTACCATTTGAGTTAGTCTATTTTTAAGGTGTTATTTTCTTCAGTCAGGCTGTTGACTCTCATTTCATAATTTTTCTTGAATCATTCTCATTTCTCTTTCCAATTTTTGCTCTACTTCGCTTATTTGGTTTAAAAAATCCATTTTAAGCTCCTCTATGGCCCACAACCAGCTTGCATTTTTCTTTGACACTTGTGGATTCAGGAGTTCTGACTTTCCTGTCTTTCTCCTGTTCCATGCTTTGATCATTTTTGTCCCCGGAATAGGAGAGTAAAGTTGGGTTCCTCTGCTTGCTTTGCTTCCCTCATTTGCTCATGTTGTCACTCAATTACTTGACTTTTGGGCTTTTTGCCACAGTAGGACTCTGCCAGCAGACAGGGAAGCTTTGCATCCCAAACACTGGGATTTTCTCAGCTGCCGAAGGTATTAGTTGAGTTCCCTCTCTGAAGCCTTCACATGTTCTGGTAAGCTGGTCCCACACCTCAGGACCTCCACCCTAGACCACAATCTGGATGTAAGGAGGTTAAAGCAAGAGAAATTACCTCTCATACTGGTTGCTTGGTCCCCCCATAATCTGCAAGCCAGGAGCTGAAGCTGTCACATGGCTGTGGCTGCATGGCCACTGTGCCTCAGCTGCTTCTCATCCCAGGGGGAAAGGCTGACCACAGTCCCAAACTATTGGATCCCAAAGTCCATACTGCACTGACCTATCACTTTGTCCTTAGCATCTATGTGTTGAAGATTCTGGAAACCACCACAGCTGCTGCTGATCTGAAGTCCCTCAAGCCAGTGGCTGATCAGGCCTACCTTGAGGCTTAAACCCCAGGCTTGTGCTGGGGTAGGCTCCCAGTGCACTGTGCTGCCCAATTCCTGCCAGCTTGCCGGGCTGACCTCAGCAAGAAGTTAGCTTCTCTGTGTCATTTTGTGGGTTCTATAGCTCCAAAGTTTCTTCAGAGTCATCTTCTACATGAATTGGAGGAGGTAGAAGATGGAATCCTGCAGAAGTCCTGTTTCTATTCTGCTGTCTTGATTCTGCCCCTGACTCTGTCCCTTTTCAAAAGGGTGTGATTCTAACTACCCTACCCCCCGAATCTCCCCTCTCTTCTATCATCCTCCCTCTTATTCCTGTAGGGTAATATACCCAATTTAGTATATATGTTATTCCCTCCTTAAGCCAAATTCAATTAGAGTAAGGCTGACCCATTCCCTTTTGCCTTCCTGTTTTTTCCCTACATTGTAACAGTTTCCCCTTCCATTTTTTATATGATACAATTTATTCTCTTCTGCCCCTCTCTATTCTCCCTCATTTTATTTCTCTCTCACCTCTTAATTTTATATTTAAAATATCATCCCTTCCTAGTAAATTGATCCTGTGCTCTCTGTCTATGTATACTTGTACACACATATACACACACTCAAATATGTATTCATATGTACATATACCCTCCTATGTAGACATATATGTATGTATACATATATGTGTATGCACACACACACACCATGCACACATTTATATTCCCTTCAACTATCCTCATATTGAGAAAAGTTTCATAAGTTACAATGATCATTTTTCCATGTAGGAAAGTAAATAATTTAACTTTGATAAATTCCTTATGATTTTTTTTCCTGTTTACTTTCTTATGCTTCATTTGAATGGCAAATTTCATATTCAACTATATTTTTATTTGTTTGTTTATTTTTAGTTCATAAGATTCAATTCCATAGTTCCTTGTGTTTCAAATTTCTCTTCCCTCCCTCCCCCCAAACCCCACAATGGCATATAGTCCACTATAGGATCTGCAAATACTTTCACATTAGACATTAGTCAGTTTACAAAGGCCGATTGGACTAGATAAAATGAAAAATGATAAAGAGAAAATGAAAAAAACAATGAAAAGAAAAAGATCAAGTAGTTTTGCTTCCATCGGGATGCAAACATACTTCTTTCTAGTTCTTTCTCTGGAGGTAGGCATCTCGCTCCATCATGAGTATTTTGGGATTGAAATATATCACTGAATTGAAGAGAAGAGTCCAATCTGTCATAGTTGATCATCACACATATGTTGTGTCTGTGATTGTATGCAAATTTCTCCTAGTTCTACTCTTGCCACTCAGCATCAGTTGGTATAAGCCTCTCCAGGTAAATATTAAGTCTGTCTGCTCCTCATTTCTTATAGCACAATTGTATTCCATTACATGAATAAACCACAACTGGTTTAGCCATTCCCCAATTGATGGGCACCCCCTTAATTGCCAATATTTTGCAACCACAAAATGAGCTGCTACAAATAATTTTGTACATATGGGTCTTCCTCCCACTTCTATGATCTCTTTGGGACATAACCTTAGAAGTGGTATTGCTGGGTCAAACAGTATGAAATTATTTATAGCCCTTTGGGTATAATTCCAGATTGCTCTCCAGAATGGTTGGATCAGTTCACAACTCCACCAGCAATGCATTAGTGTTCTGATTTTCCCACATCCTCTCCAGCATTTGTCATTTTCTTGTTTTGTCATCTTATCCAATCTGACTGGAGAGATGTGGTATCTCAGAGTTGTTTTGATTTGCATTTATCTAATCAATAGTGATTTAGAGCATTTCTTCATATGCTTATAGATATCTTTAATTTCTTTCTCTGAAAACTGTCTGTTCATAGCCTTTGATCATTTATCAATTTGGGAATGACTTTCTTCTTATAGATTTGACTCATTTCTCTGTATATGTTAGTAATGAGTCCTCTATCAGAGACATAGTTTGTAAAAATTCTTTCCCAATTTCCCACCTTCTTCTTCATCTTGGTTACATTGGCTGTGTTTCTACAGAAGCTTTTCAATTTAATGTAATCAAAATTATCCATTTTGCATTTTATAATGCTCTCTAATTCTTGTTTGGTCCTAAAGTCTTTCCTTCTCCACAAATCTGACAGGAAAATTATTCCTTGCTTTCCCAGATTGCTTACAATATCATCCTTCATACATAGATCATGCACGCATTTAGACTTGATTTTGGTATATGGTCTTAGATAATGATCTATGCCCAGTTTCTGCCACACTACATTCCAGTTTTCCCAGTAGTTTTTGTCAAATAGTGCATTCTTTTCCCAAAAACTGGGGCCTTTTGTTTATCAAACAATAGATCATTATACTCATTAATTGCAGGATCTAATGCACCCAATCTATTCCATTGATACAATACTCTATTCCTCAGCCAGTACCAAGTAGTTTTTTTATTTTTATTTTATTTTATATCATTTTTTTTTGCTTTTTGGAGGGCAATTGGGGTTAAGTAACTTGCCCAAGGTCACATGGCTAGGTTTTTTGTTTGTTTGTTTGTTTGTTTGTTTGTGTGTGTTAAGTATCTGAGGCCGGATCCGAACTCAGGTCCTTCTGACTCCAGGGCTGACACTGTGCCACCTAGCCAACCCCAGTACCAAGTAATTTTGATGACTGATGCTGTATAATACAGATTAAAATATGGTATAAATAGTGCACCTTCCATAGCATTTCTTTTCATTAATTCCCTTGATATTCTAGACTGTTTGTTTTTCCAAATAAATTTTGTTATTTTGTCTAAATCTATAACGTAATTTTTTTGGTAAATTGATTGGTGTGCTACTAAATATATAATTTAGTTTGGGTAAAATTGTCATTTTTTTATATTAGCTTGACTCAGCCATGAGCATCTGATATTTTCCCAATTAGTTAGATCTGACTTTATTGTGTGAAAGGTGTTTCGTAGTTGTGATCATATAGGTCCTGGATTTGTTTTGCCAGGTAGATTCCCAAATATTTTATAATGTCTACAGTAACTTGAAACAGGATTTCTCTTTCTATCTCTTGCTGTTGAATTTCATTAGAGATACATAGGAATGCCGAGGATTAATGTGGGTTTATTTTATATCCTGAAACTATGTTGTAGTCTTTTAGCTGATATTTTATTTAATTTTTTTGCATCTAAATTCATGAGGGAAATTGTTCTATAATTTTTTCCTCTGTTTTATCTCTTCCTGATTTAGGTATCAATCCCATATTTGTGTTGTAGAAAGTATTTGGTAGGACTCCTTCTTCACTAATTTTCCCAAATATTTTGTAGAGTATTGCAATCAATTGTTCTTTAAATGTTTGATAGAATTCACTAGTAAACCCATCTGGCCCTGGGGATTTTTTCCTAGGGATTTCACTGATGGCTTGTTTGATTTCCTTTTCTGAGATGGGGTTATTTAATTAATTTACCTCCTCTTCAATTAATCTGGGCAACTTATATTTTTGTAAATATTCATCCATTTCATTAAGATTGTCAAATTTATGTGCATACAATGGAAAAACATAATTTCTAATTATTGTTTTGATTTCCTCTTCATTGGAGGTAGATTCACCCTTTTCATTCTTGATACTTATAATTTGCTTTTCTTCTTTGCTTTTTTATATATTGAATAAGGGTCTATCAATTTTATTGTTTTTTCATAAAACCTGCTCTTAGTTTTATTTATTAATTTCATAGTTTTCTTAATTTCAATTTTATTAATCTCTCCTTTGGTTTTCAATAGTTCTAACATAGTACTAAATTGGGGATTTTCAATTTTTTCTTTTTCTAGCTGGTTCAATTGTATGCCCAATTCAATGACCTCCCTTTTCTCCAATTTATTCATGTATGCACTCAGGGATACAAAACTTCCCCTAAGAACTGCCGTTTTTTGCATCCCACAGATTTTGGTATGTTATCTCATTATTATCATTCTCTCGAATGAAATTACTAATTGTTTCTATAATTTCTTTTTTTACCCACTCATTCTTTAGGATTGAATTGTTAATTTCCAATTAGTTTTTAGTCTCTCTTTCCATGGCCCTTTATTGCATATAATTTTATTGCGTCCTAATCTGAGAAAGATGCATTTAATGTTTCTGCCTTTCTGCACTGAATGGTGAGGTTTTTATGCCCTAGTATATGGTCTATTTGTGAGTATGTACCATGCACCACTGAGAAGAAAGTAAATTCCTGTTTATCCCCATTCAGTTTTCTCCAGAGATCTATCATATCTAGTCTCTCTAAAATTCTATTCATTTCCTTAAGTTTTTTCTTGTTTATTTTGAGGTTAGATTTATCGAGTTCAGAGAGGGGTAGATTAAGGTCCCCCACTAGTATAGTTTTGCTATCTATTTTTTGCTCTAATTCCTTTAACTTCTCCACTAGGAATTTGGATGCTATACCACTTGGTACATATATGTTAAGTAATGATATTGCTTCATTTTCGATGGTGCCTTTTAGCAGGATATAGTTTCCTTCCTTATCTCTTAATTAAATATGTTTAGCTTTTGCTTTATCTGATATAAGGATTGCTACCCCTGCTTTTTATTTAACTTTAGCTGAGGCATAATAAATTCTACTCCAGTCTTTTACCTTTACCCTATTTGGTATCCTTTTTTTTTTTCAAATGTGTTTCTCATAGACAGCATATTGTAGGATTATGGTTTTTAATCCATTCTGCTATCTGCCTCTGTTTTATGGGAGAGTTCATCTCTTTCACATTCATAGTAATGATGACTGTCTCTTCCCTTCCATCCTATTCCCTCCACTGCTTATATTTTTGTTTCTTCCTTCTCCCTTCCCCTCCTTGAGCGTTTCCTTTTTGACCACCCACTACCTCAGTGTTCCCTCCTGGTGACCCCCCTTCTTTACTTACCCTCTCCCCTTACTACTATTTCCCTCCCCTCTAATCCCCCGTTTTTACTCTCCTCCCTTTTATCCCTCCTTACCCTCCTACTGCCTGTAGGACACAATAATTTTTTTTATATTTATCAGATTATGTCACTCCCTCTTTGACACCAAACCAGTGAGAGTAAATTTCAAATACTACTTTTCTCCCTCCATCTTTCTCCTCTACTTAATGAATTTTCCTGTCTATTCATGTTAGAATCTTAAACTTGACTGATGATGTTGATCCCTCTTTGAACCATATCCAGTGAGAATAATGATTAAATGATGGTCCTCTCCCTCTTTCTTTCCCCTCTACTATAGTGTGTTTTTATGCCCCTTTGAATGGCATACTTTACCTTTTTCTGTCTCATCCTTTCCTTTTATCGCATCACAGTCCCTTTGATCCCCTTAATAAGGTTGTTGCTTGTTTGTTTTTGTTTTTTTTTTTTAATCTTCAGGTTAGTTTATTCATATCCACATCTTCTATCTATGTATAACCTTTTAAAGGTCATGATAATCATATAGATTTTAATATTGACAGCTTCTCATATAGGGATGTGAACATTTTGCTATTGTTATGTGCATGTTTGCATGAGTATACGTGTGTGCATGTATGTATGTGTGAGTCTGTGTTTTCCTTGTTTACCTTTATATGTCTTTCTTGAGTCTTGTAATTGGAGATCAAATTTTCCACTGAGCTCTGGCTTTTTAATCAGGAAAGTCTGGAAATCCCTTATTTCATTAAATGGCCACCTTATTGCCTGAAAGATTATGTTCAGTTTTGCCGGGTCGTTAATCCTTGATTGTAGTCCTATCTCTCTTGCCCTACAAAATATCAGATTCAAATCCCTCTGATCTTTTAATGTAGAAGTTGCTAGGTCCTGTGTGATCCTGACTGTAGTTCCTTGATATTTGAATTGTTTCTTTCTGGATGCTTCTAGAATTTTTTCTTTAGCCTTGTAATTCTGGAATTTGGCTACTATATTTCTTGGAGTTTTCAAATTGGGATCTCTTTCAGGAGGAGTCCAGTGAATTCTTTCGATAACTATTTTATCTTCTGATTCCAGGACTTCAGGACAGTTTTCTTTGACAATCTCTTGGAGGATGTTGTCCAGGCTTCTTTTTAGATTATGGCTTTCTGGTAGACCAATAATTCTTAAGTTCTCTCTCCTGGATCTGTTCTCTAGGTCAGTTGTTTTTCCAGTGAGATATTTTACCCTTTCTTTCAATTTTTCAATCTTCATGTTTTGTTTGATTGACTCTTGGTGCATCATACAGTACTGAGTTTCAATTTGACTGATTCTAATTTTTAGTGTATTATAGTTTTTGGTTAGTTTTCGAGGGTCCTTTTGTAGGGAAGTATTTTCTACAATTACATCACTAATTTTACTTTTTAAGGATTTGTTTTCTTCAGCAAAACTTTTTTTTTTTCCAATTTGGTCACTGCCTCCCTGATTTAGTCTTTAAAATCTTCATTAAGATCCTTCAAAAATGCTTTTTGGGCTTGAGACCAGTTCATATTTCCTTCTGTGGTCTCAGGTGTGGGTAAAAAGTCCAAGTTGTCCTCTGTATTTGGTTGTTCTTGACCTACATAATAAGCTCAGATTGATTTTCTTGCCTTCTCCTTCTCCTTCTCAGCTTCCTTCCTTTCCATTTTAATTTCCTGTTTCCTAATTTCTCAGACAGGGAGCTAAGGGCCTGGTTGTGGACTTTGAATGCTGTAGCCTCTGGGTGTGTAGTTTTAGTCTGAGGCATGAGTCTCAGCTGATGTGCTGATGTGCACAGAATAATCTGTGGAGGAAGGGTGGTCTTGCCACTTCAGATTTCTGCCTCTATATCCCTGGGCTATAGCTCAGGCAGGCTTTTGCTGGTCAGGTGAGTTGGGGTTTGTTGGTACCCCTCCTCCTCTTCTCTTTAGACTCTTTGCTGCCTCAGTTACACCCCTTCTCAATGATTCCCAAGCCTGAGGCTATTTCCATTATCTTAGGATTTCACTGTGGGTGGGACACTTATCTTTGGGTTTTCTACCTCATGAAGAAGGAATCTGAGCTACCAGTTTACTTTTTCATTATAGCTCCTGGTAAAAGAGGCAGGTGATTTCTAAGCTTCTAGGCTGGAGGCTGATAGCCCCAGGAGAAGCTGCTATCTCTGTTGGGGGCGACGGGCCCTCTGTTACCTGGCTCAAATGATTCCTCCTTTCCCCTGGTGAGATGCTGGTGAGATGGCTGTGATTCGTCCTTAGGCTGTGAGTCTGCCTGCTGGGGCTCCTTTTTCCTCTGCTGTAGTCTGCTCCTCTGCTTTCAAGTCTGAGCTGTCCAGACCCCATGTGCTCTACGCTCCTCCTGTCCAGACCCACATGGACACTTTCCTGGGCTGGATTCTGCCACACTCTGTCTCCCAGTGGAACCTGTCACTCCAAAATCCATTCAGATACATATTTTAAGGTTTAGTGATGGGATTCACAGAGTAGCTTAGAAAAGTTACTGCTTTCTTTCTGCCATCTTGGATCTACCCCAAATTACTCCAACTCTTTTTTTTTCTTTAATAAAGAATGCTCGAAAGTCCTCTATTTCATTGAATGATAATATTTTCCCCTGAAACATGATACTCAGTTTTCCTGGGTAGGTGATTCTTGGTTTTAATCCTAGCTCCTTTGACCTCAAGAATATCATATTCCAAGGCCTTAGACTCCTTAATGTAGAAGCTGATAGACCATGTGTTATCCTGATTGTGCTTCCATTATATTCAAATTGTTTCTTCTTGGATGCTGGTAATAGTTTCTCCTTGATGTGTAAACTCCAAAGCCTGGAAATAGCATTCCTAGGAGTTTTTTTTTTCTTTTTTTTGGGGGGGTGGGGGGGCAGGGGACCTTTTTCAAGAGGTATTTGGTGAAATTTTGCTTGATAATTTCTTGAAGGATAATTTCTACATTCTTTTTTTTTTTGATCATGGCTTTCAGTTAGTCCAATAATTTTTAAATTATCTCTCATGGATCTATTTTTCAAGTCATTGTTTTTTCCAACGAGATATTTCACATCCCCTTCTATTTTTTCATTTGTTTGGATCTGTTTAATAGTATCTTGATTTCTCCTAAAATCATTAGCTTCCATTTGCCCCAATGCAATTATGAAGGAATTATTCTCTTCAGTGAGCTTTTGATATTCTTTTTCCATCTGGAAAATTTGACTTTTTAAGACATTCTTCCCTTCATTAGCTTTTTGGGCCTCTTTTGCCATTTGAGTTAGTCTATGGTTAAGGTGTTATTATCTTCAGTATGTTTGTTGACCCTCTTTTTATGACTTTCTTGCATCATTCTCATGTCTCTTCCCAATTTTTCCTCCATTTCTCTTACTTGATTTTCAAAATTCTTCTTGTGTTCCTCCATGGCCTATAATCAGTACATATGTTTCTTGGAAGCTTTTGATGCAGGAGTTCTGATTTCATTGTCTTCCTCCTGTTCCATGCTTTGATACTTTTTGTCCCCCTCCCCAAAAGAATTTAACTTTGACTGCTGTGCTTGCTTTGCTTCCTTTGCTTGCTCATGTTGGCAGTCAATTATTTGAGTTTTGAGCTCTTTTCCACAGTAAACTCTGCTTCCAGAGAGGAAAGCTTAGTCCTAAATTGCTGGAGTTTTCACAGCTGTCAGAGCTATTAGATGGTTGCCCTTTCTGCTTTACCCATAAGCTCTGGCTCATTAGTGGCTCACACCCCAGGAACTCCACCCAAGACCTCCATCCAGATCCAAACAGGTTAACACAAGAGCAATTACCCTCTGAATGGTCACTTGTTCCCCCTACAATCTATATGCCAGGAGCTTTGAAGTAGCCCTATGGAGGTATTTTCACAGCCCATAGCTGCCAGGCCTCCATCACTTCTTGCTTTCTCACCCCTGGGGCAGTGGCTGCACCATGTTCTAAGTTCCCCTGTTCCAGAAAGTCCACACTGACCTTTTACTTTGTTTTTGGTATTTATGAGTTGTTAATTCTAGAAACCACCACAGCTATTGGTGATCCACTCTGCTGAAGTCTTCTAGAGCCACCACTGGTTGGGGCTGCCCTAAGGCTAAAACCAGGGGGTAATGGGGGGGCCGGGTTCTGCTCCCAGTGCTGTGATGAACTCTTCCTGTCCACCTGCTGGGTTGCCTTCAGCAGGAGATTTGTTTCTCTCTTTCACTTTGTGGGCTACATAACTATAAAATTTGTTTAGAGTCATATTTGGTAGGT
Organism: Gymnobelideus leadbeateri; assembly: GCA_011680675.1. Taxonomy (NCBI): domain Eukaryota; kingdom Metazoa; phylum Chordata; class Mammalia; order Diprotodontia; family Petauridae; genus Gymnobelideus; species Gymnobelideus leadbeateri. Next base: position 89,226 of record WOXC01007191.1, on the reverse strand, counting down.
ATTTGAGGTAGGTAAAGGGGGATCTCATGGAGTTTTACTACTTCTATGCTGCCATCTTGCCTCCACCCAGCCATTCCCCAATTGGTAGGCTTTGCCTCAATTTCCAGTTCTTTGCCACCACAAAAAGAGAGGCTATAAATATTTTTGTACATGTGGGTCCTTCCCCACTTTTTAAGGAGGGTGCAGTTCAAGAACTGGTATTGCTGGGTGAAACGGTATGTATGCTTTTATACCCTTTGGACATGTTTCCAAATTGCTTTACAGAAAGGTTGGATCAGAACACTATATATTAGTGTTCCAGTTTTCACACATCTTCTCCAACATTTATAATTTTCCTTTTCTGTAATATTAATCAATATGATAGGTGTGATTAGGTACCTCAGAGGTGTTTTAATTTGCATTTCTCTAGTCAATAGTAATTCAAAGCACCCAATTATAGACACACACACACACACACACACACACACACACACACACACACACACACACACATATATATATATACAGTCCTTCATATTTAGTTCTTCATATATTTGTAAGAAAAAAAACAAATAAATCATGTTTTAGTCATCAAACCTGTTATAATGTGCCTTTCTGAAATTATTGAGATATTTCATCAAAAGCCTTTCCATCTTGGTAAGACTTGATCACTTAGAAAAACTTCTGAGAACCTAGTGCCATCTCAGTGCCAAAAATGACTATATTAAGACTTTAAGGGAAGACATATCATTATAACTTAATGTTCTTTTTAGAATTTTTCCCAAAACACACTTTGTGAAATAGACAGTGTAATATGAATATCATTTTACTGCTTTGGAAATTTGTAATCAGAAAGATATATTCGATAGGCTGATAAGTAGTTGAATGCATTTAGACCTCAAAATCCAGTGTCTTTTGCAATATACCATATCAGGTTATGTGATGACAGTACTGTATAAGTAGGTGTTCTGTACCATGATAATGCATCAGATATTCTGTTACAGTAGGATATCGTACTGATAGCTTTTAGAATATTCAAATTATCATGTATATGGAATAGAAATAATTTAATCAAGTGTATATTCTAATTATTTAGAAAGAAATTTATCTTCTTTAATGCATTCATATATACACTTTTTCATATACAAATATGACAAAAGGGATGTAGAGGGTATCACTTAGTGAATTCCGTTTCTCCTTTTATTTTGCACAAATCAAGAAAGACTCATGGTTTCAGGTGGTCTAATCAGCTTGAAGTCTGTCTTAAGGGAATAGCAAAAAGATGATGAGAAGGAACAAGTGCAGGAAAGAGCCATCTCTGTGTAGAATAAACATCTGTTTATTTTTTTTTAAACCTTGAGCTTAAGACATCTTGAGAACTACAGTGGAAGTCATTTTAGAGCTAATCAAAGTGAAGAGGATTTCAGTTGGGAAATTGAGAGCATGGGGGCTGAGGGTTGGGTGAATTGAGAAGAAAAAAATGAAATTCAGTTTAGAAAGGCAGTAAAAAATAATTTCCATCTTAACTCCAAAGCAATCCATTTAAATTAATATGTATAATAAGTCAAAGTAACATTATTAGAAAAATAATTTTATGATGATGTAATTATAGAGTAGTAGCTATTATTACTTATTGCTCCTTCCATTCTGCATTGCTAATGAATTCAATCTAAAAAGAAAGCAAATGGAATTATATCTGACACAACTACCTACTCAGAGCCTTGAGCAAGAAAATAACAGAGTGAAATGGTAAACATTCAAATTTCACATAATGTAAATTCAATTGCTCTAATTTGGAGCAGATATAATCATTGAATTTTTGTTTAAGGAGGACTACAATGGAAAACCTTCTATTAAACCTATCCAGTAATGGAATGGGCAGTAGAAGAATCATAAAATTGCTGTCATTGGAGGTGGTGAATAAGAAGCTGGGTGAAAAATAGCTTTGTTAACGAAATTCCTTTTATTGAGATAGAAGTTGAACTGGATAATCTCTGGACTTTTTTCTACCTCTGAATTTGTGTGAGTCTGAGGATAAGAATGGGCGCTTTTATATACAGTTTTAAAAAACATAGCAAGGGTTGAGGAATACTGAAGTGTTTGATCTTGTGAGGCAATTAGGTGACACAGTGAGTAAAGTTCCAGATGAGGTTTTAGGAAAATTCAATTTCAGATGTGAGATTAGCCACTTAGAAGTTGTGTGACCCTGAGAAAGCCACTTAACTTCTGTTTAATTCATTTTCCTCATCTATAAAATAAAGATGATAGCACCTACTTCCCAGTATTGTTGGGAGGATAAAATGCGACTATATTTTCCAAATCTTAAAGCTTGTCATTATCATCATCAGCAGCAGCAGCAGCAGCAGTAGAAGCAGCCAGTATTAAAAGCATAATCATGTGAACTTGAATGAAAATTAGAACATGGGCAAACATTTTACTTTCTTAGCCTCAGTTTTCTCATCTTTAAAATAAGGGCACAACCTTTGATGATATTAATGACCTTTGTAGATCAAAATCTATTATTCAATGTTACTGTGTTTATTACACATGAAATCTAGCCTGCTTTTGCCACTGATTTTCTCATGTCAAGTTGAGAAAGTCATTTAATGACTCTGCACTCCAGTTTCTGATTTGTAAAAAAAACAAAACAAAACACCAAACTTAAAAAAAAAATGTTCTCAAACATAATCTCCAGGATATCATTCTTTGTACACAAATATCCAATTTGTGGCAAGATATATGCCAATTTTCAAAGGATTAGATACTTTACTATTTTAAAATATTTTTCTTTCAGGCTAGCCTTTTGTAATAGAAAAAATACTCTTTCTGGTCCCTAGAGCCAGAGACCCAAGTTCAAATTTCCATTCTAATGTTGACATCCTACCTATTGAATGGGTCACATAACAAATTTGTAGGACACTCTTTGCAACAAGAAAATAGTTCTAGGGGCGGCTAGGTGGCGCAGTGAATAGAGCGCCGGCCCTGGAATCAGAAGGACCTGAGTTCAGAGCCGGCCTCCGACACTTAATCCATACAAATAAAAACCTAGCCGTGTAACCTTGGGCAAGTTACTTAACCCCAATTGCCCTAAAGGGGCGGCTAGGTGGCGCAGTGAGTAAGAGCGCCGGCCTCGGAGTTTGGATGACCCGAGATCAGATCTGGCCTCAGAAAATGAGCACCCATGCATAAATAATGACTAGCCGTGTAACCTTGAGCAAGTTACTTAACCCCAATTGCTTTAAAAAAAAAAAAAGAAAATAGTTCTACACCTTCTGAATTAATTCATTATTCCAATGTCCTCTAGGGGTTCCAAAACTGTTTCTTTTTCCTCAGGTCTCATGAAACCATCCTCCCAAAATAACTCAGATGAAGACTTCCCTTCCCAATTAAAGTGAAAAGAAGTCAACCCATTCTCGAAAAAACAGACCTATTTCTTCTCCTGCCAAAGCCTAGGTTTCTCCTCATTTTCCTTACTCAACAAATCTATTTTTTTTTAATTAAACAAATGCTTTATTAACTTCTGGTTTACATCATTCATTTCCACCAGATTATGAGTTACATTTTTCCCCCACTTTTTTCCCTACCCACCACCCCCGAATAGCAGTCCCACTAGATATCCCCTCATCCAATCTGCTCTCTCCCATATCTTCTCCCATACCCCCTTCGACTTTGCCATTAGGGCAAGGTGACTCTCTGAGCCCCACTGCCTGGACATCTTATGAAACATTTAATTTTAAAACTTCTATTTTCAGATCCATTCCCTTTCTCCCTTGTCACCCACTCCCTCTGAGAAGATAAGCAATTCAGTATGTGTTGTACATGTATATCTATGCAAAACATTACCATAGTAGATATATTGTAAAAGACTGCTTATATTTCCCTCCCACCTGTCTCACCTCCCACCTGGTCCATTCCCTATTTTGATCCTGTCCCTCTTTGATAGTGGGTACTTCTAACCTCCCCTCTCCCCAGAATGCCCTCCCCTTCATCATCCACCCTCTCATCTCCCTTTCCCCTACTCAGGAGAGTGAGTGAGGGTAAGATATTCCATTTAGTATGTATGTGATTCTCTCCTTGAGCCAACTTCAATGAGAATATGCTTATGCCTTTTTGCCTTCCTGTTCTTCCCCTCCCCTGCAACTACTTCCCCTTGCCTCTTCTACATGAGATAGTTTGCCCTACCCTGTCTCTCTCCATCTCCTCTTGCCACGTTCCTCTCTCACCTCTTGACTTCACCCCTTAAGAATCATCCCTTCCTTGGGGTGGCTAGGTGGTACAGCGAGCAGGGAGCCAGCCCTGGAACCAGAAGGATCCGAGCTCAGATCCAGCCGGCAGACACCCAACACACAAACAAAAACCCAGCCTCGTGAACCTGGGCAAGTCACCCAACCCCAATTGCCCTCCAAAAATAAAATAATCATCCCTTCCCATCAAATTCAACCTGTAACCTCTATCCATGTATATCTGTGAACATATGCCATGTACCCTTCTTCAATTATTTTCATAATGAGAAAGGTTTCATCAAACACAGTTATTGTTTTTCCATGTAGGACTGTAAATAGCCCAACTTTGATAAGTTCCTTTTGATTTCTTTTTCTTGATTGCCTTCTCAAGCATTTCTTGCTTCTTGTGTCTGAATGTCAAATTTTCTATGCAGCTCTGGTTTTTTCATCAAGAATGCTTGAAAGTCCTCTATTCCACTGAATGACCATGTTTTCCCCTGAAACAAGATACTCAGTTTTGCTGGGTAGGTGACCCTTGGGTTCATTCCCAGATCTTTCGCCCTCTGGAATATCATATTCCATGCCCTTCGATCCCTCAATGTAGAAGCTGCCAGGTCCTGGGCTATTCTGATTGTGTTTCCACAATATTGAAATTGTTTCTTCCTGGCTGCTTGTAGTATTTTCTCCTTGATCTGGGGATTCTGGAACCTGGCTATAATATTCCTGGGAGTTTTCTTTTTGGGATCTTTTTCAGGAGGTGATCTGTGGATTCTTTCAACCTCTATTTTGCCCTCTGGATCTAAAACATCAGGGCAATTTTCCTTCAGAATTTCTTGAAGGATGATTTCTAGGTTCTTTCTTTGATCATGGCTTTCAGGTAGTCCAATAATTTTTAAATTATCTCTCCTGGATCTATTTTCCAGGTCAGTGGTTTTTCCCATGAGATATTTCACATTGCCTTCTAATCTTTCATTTGTTTGGATCTGCTTAACAGCATCTTGATTTCTCATAAAGTCACTAGCTTCCATTTGCTCCAGTCTAACTCTGAAGGAATGAATCTCCTCAGTGAGCTTTTGAGATTCTTTTCCATCTGGCAAATTCGACTTTTTAAGGCATTCTTCTCCTCATTGCCTTTCTGAGCCTCTTTTGCCATTTGAGTTAGTCTATTTTTTAAGGTGTTATTTTCCTCAGTCAGGCTGTTGACTGTCATTTCATACTTTTCTTGCATCTTTTTCATTTCTCTTCCCAAATTTCCCCCCACTTCTCTTATCTGCTTCTTAAGGTCCTCTATGGCCCGTAGCCAGCTTGTATTTTCATTTCCAGCTTTTGGTGCAGGAATTCTGACCTCACAGTCCTCCTCCATGCTTTGAGCCTCTTTGCCCCTAAAATAGGAGTCCAATGTTGAACTTTTCTGTTTATTTTGTTTCGTTTGCCTAGGCATGTTGCCACTTAATTACTTGATTTTGGGGCTTGGTGCCACTGTGGGACTCTGCCACCAGACAGGGCAGCTTCCGCCCAAACGTAGGGTCTTCACAACTTCCGCCAGTTGGGTGGCCTCTGTAAAGCCTCCACCCACTCTGGCAAGTTGGATACCCACCCCAAACTTCCCCCCAGACCACAATCCAGATCCAGGCAGTTTACAGCAAAAGCGATTAACCCCCAGACTGATTGCTGGATCTTCCTACAGCTCGCAGACCAGGAGCTAGAGCCACTGATGACGCTGCAAAATGGCTTCTGTGCAGCTGTTTCTTCAGCAGCTTTTTGTCCCCAGGGGAGGAAGCCACGTGTTCCCCAAATACTGGTCCCAAAGTCCATAGGGCACTAACCTCTCACTTTGTCCTAGGCATATCTGTGCTGATAATTCTGGAATCGCCACAATTGCTGGTGTTCTGGGGTTCCACCAGCCGGCTGAAGTCCCGGCCGCCCTGGGGCTAAAACCGTGGACCTGGGCTTGGCTCTGCGGGCTCCGCTGGCGGTTCCCGGTGAGCTGTGCTGCCTGCTCTCAGAGCGCTGCGCTGGCCGCTCCCTGCAGGGCTGTTGGGCTGTCCTCCGCAGGAGGTTAGCTTCTCTGTGCCGTTCTGTGGGTGCTGTGGCTCCAGAAGTTGTTCGGAGCTCCCTTTCACATTGTTTGAAATTTGTGTGGGGCAGAGCACATTGGAAATGCTGTTTCTACTCCGCCATCTTGGCTCCGCCCCGGGAAATAGTTTTAAAAGTTAAAAGGACATTAACAAGAAAGACTTCTGCTATCTAGCCAGAGGGTGCATCCAGGTCAGGTTGGGGAAGCTATCTTAACTTGAAAAGCTTAAGGGAGCAAATTTTACTACCAGAAAGACTAAAGAAAGTACTGTCAACTCTGCTGATTTGTGAGTTCCTGACTGGGATAGCCATTTCTTGAGGGGCTTCAATCGGGCTCACTTCACTCCAAGTTCATCTCTCTGGCCTCCTTACTCAACAAATCTAGTGGCTTCCTGCTGACCTCTGCCTCTTAATTTCTTAGGCTTCATTCATGACAGTTCAAACTATACCTTCTGCAGGAAGATTTTTGCAGTCCTTCCATCTGCTATTGCCTTCTTGTCCAAGATTCCTCCCTCAGTTTACTCTATATATTTCCTTCATGTATCCAGTTGTTTCCATGTCATCAATTTCATTAAAATATGAGCTTCTTAAGGGAAGGGCCTTTCTTTATATTCTATATTTCTGGGCAATACTTTCTCTTTTACATAGGGTTAGGATCAGTAACTGATATTTATATAATCTTATACGTTTTTAAAGCATTTTACATATATAATAATAGGTAGAAAGAAACTAAAACTTTGAACTTTCTCTTGACAGAATATCTGATCCTGTCTCAGAACTGTTTTGTCTGTCCAGATGAATCAGATTCAAATTTAAATTATTTGGAAGAAAGCACTCTCATTGATCCTATTATCGCCTATAATAGATACATATAGGATAATACCAAATTGCCCTTAAAGTCTGGGAACACATGAACATGATGATCATGTATCTATCAGATCTTCAGTAACCTATATTAGCAAATAGCAAGTTATGTATCAGCAATTTTATATTGTATTTAGGAAAGCAATTTTCCCTTCCCACTCACTACTATAGATACTAAATCACCATTCTTTAAGCCTTTATTTTTTATTTTAATTAATAATAATATTATTATTTAAATAAACATAGTTTCCATTAGAAGAAAATAGAAAAAAAGAGGAAAGTTTACATAAAACCATGCATCTCTGTTGTGTATTAGTTGGGTTTTTTGTTTTTGTTTTAAGTATATTTTGAATTTAATATGATAATATCAATACCTCCTGGAATCCTCCTAGTTCTAATTCCTTCTCTTTATTATCTCCAGTTTATTCTGTATATAGTTTGTCTGCACATAGTCGTGTACATGTCATCTTTCCCTTTCTCTGTGAACTTCTCCAGAGCAGGGACTGTCATTCAACTTCCAATAACCCCCTGGGGCTTAATACATTCCCTAGCACATAGTAAGTGTTTAATAAATGTTTGTTGGATGATTGATTCTCTTTTATATATTTTTAAATGTTTCATTGATGGTATTCTATTTCTTCTCTTCTTTCCCTCATAAATATTGCTTTTCAGCCATTCCCATGAAAGGTATCTTTGGGGAACCAAAATAGAAGTGCCTCCCTGTAAAAAATAAGCATAAATAAACAAAAAATTCATACATTGGCTATCTTTGAAAAATGTGTGTTTCATTCTGTATCACTAAATTATCATTTTTCAGATGAGGGGCTCCCAAATTTATATTTAAAAAAATCTTAATTTAAGAAACACATACACACACAAATCCAAAACATTTTCATATGCAAAGTAAAACAGAAAAGGAAGATTATATATGTGAACCTATTAATCTCTATTATGAAGAGCTTACTTAAAAATAATAAATTCAACATGTAACTTTTAAAGTGGCCCTGCTTATCTGAATTTCTCTGTTAACTTCTTCTGTTCTTCCTGTGCATTAACCAACCAAAGATTAAATAGATAAGTAAATTAATAGATGAAGATAGAAAAAAATCAATAAAGCCCCTAATTCATATTTCAGTTGTGATCATTCATTTATATTTTTTGAAGGCAGGAGTTGTGGCAACACTAGCTCTAGTTTTTTGTTGGTACCCAAATATTTTCTCCCCCATCAAAAAGAAAAACACAGTCCTTGTAAGAAAATAAGCATAGACAAGTGAAAAAAAAAATCCACACATTTGCTATATCAAAAAAAAAAAACAACAAAACTTTTTCTGCCTGCTCCCCCCCACCCACCCCCTCCAAGTGCCACTCAGGCTGCATCACGCTCACACCGAGCTCCCGGCCCCTGCAGTACTAGCGCCATTGCCGCCTCCCTCCTTCCGCCGCCATGATCATCTACCAGGACCTCATCAGCCATGATGAGATGTTCTCCTACATTTACAAGATCTAGGAGATCTCGAATGGGCTGTGCTTGGAGGTGGAGGGGAAGATGGTCAGTAGGACAGGGGGTACCATTGATGGTTCATTCATCAGTGGGAATGCCTCTGCTGAAGGTCCTGAGGGTGAAGGAACAGATGCCACTGTAATCACTGGAGTTGACTTAGTAATAAACCATCATCTGCAAGAAGCTAGTTTCACAAAAGAATCCTTCAAAAAGTACATCAAAGACTATATGAAATCAATCAAAGGCAAAAGAAGAACACAAGCCAGATAGAGTAAAACCTTTTATGATGGCAGCTGCAGAACAGATCAAACACATCCTTGCTAATTTTAAAAACTATCAGTTCTTTATAAGAGAAAAAAATGTATCCAGATGGCATGGTGGCTCTCTTGAACTTCCATAAGGATGGTGTGACTCCATATATGATTTTCTTTAAGGATGGTTTAGAAATGGAGAAATGTTAACAAATTCAGCTGATTACTTTGAATCACCTGTCATCATAACTGGCTGCTGCTTTTTTGTCATCTACACAACACCAGGACTTGGAGAAACTTGGACTGATGTCATCTTGAGCTTTATTCATTTATTTTTTACCTTGATTTATTTGGAGTGGAGGCATTGTTTTTAAAAAACATGTCATGCAGGTTGTCTAAAATAAAACACATTTAACCCCCCCAAAAAACTTATTGGGTGTCTTGAATATAATATTACCCCTCTGTTAGGAGGTGGTCAGCATGCTTTCTTAAATAATTATGAAAGTGTGTTTTGGCTGTTGTTTTGAAAATACCCTTTATTATATTTTCTTTTTTTTTCTTTTTTCCAAATGTTTTATTAACTTCTGGTTTACATCATTCATTTCCATCAGATTTTGAGTTACAGTTTTTCCCCAGTTTTCCCCTACCCACAACCCCAGAATAAGAGTCATACAGGATATCCCCTCAACCAATCTGCTCCCTCGCATCGCTTCTCCCATACCCCTTTCAACTTTTCCAGTAGTGCGTGGTGAATCCCTGAGCCCCATTGCCTGCACATCTTATCTCCCAATTATATGCAAAATAATATTAATCATATTGTTTATATATATATATATGTGTGTGTGTGTGTGTGTGTGTGTGTGTTTTAAATTGATTTTAAAAGGAAAATAAGCATCTCAGTATATGCTATACATGTGTAGCTATGCAAAACATTACCATAGTAGATGTATTGGAAAAGACTGACTATATTTCCCTCCCTCCCATACCACCATCCACCAGGTCCACTCCCCACCTTGATCCTGTCCTTTTTCAAAAGTGGGTGCTTCCAACTTCCCTCCCTCCAGCCCACCCTCCCCTCCACCACCTTCATGGAGGAAAAACCCAGAGTTGAATAGAAAATTTGACATTCAGACACAAGAAGCAAGAGATGCTTGAGAAGGTAAGCAGGGAAAAGAAATGATAATGAACTTTTCAAAGTTGAACTATTTACATTCCCACAGGGAAAAACAATAACTGTAACTGATGAAACTTTTCTCAAAATGAAAATAGTTGAAGAAGGGTATATGGGTGGGATCCCCCTACCCTCCATGCTCCTGTAGGGTGGGATACCCTATTTAGTATGCATGACATTTTCTCCCTGGTCCAAATTCAAAGAGAATAAGGTTTTGCCTTTTTGCTTTCCTGTTCCTCCCTTCCCCTGCAACCACCTTCCTCTGCCTCCTCTACATGAGACAGTTCACCCCATTGTCTCTCCCCATTCCCCCTCACCATATTACCATATCAGGTCTTAACCTCATCCCTTCCTATTAAATTCGACCTGCACCCTCTGTCTATGTATACCTGAAAACATATATACACACATTCACATATGTATTCAAATGCCCAACTATTCAACTATTTTCATGCTGAAAAAAGTTTCCTCAGTTACAGTTATTGTTTTTCCCTGTAGGAACGTAAATAGTTCAACTTTGAAAAGTTCACTATCATTTCTTTTCCCTGTTTACCTTCTCAAGCATCTTTTGCTTCTTGTGTCTGAATGTCAAATTTTCTATTAAACTCTGTTTTTTTCCTTGAGAATGCTTGAAAGTCCTTTATTCCACTGAATGACCAAATTTACTCAGTTTTGCTGGGTAGGGGATTCTTGGTTTTAATCCCACATCCTTTGATCTGGGGAATATCATATTCCATGCCCTTCAATCCCTCAGTGTAGAAGCTGCCAGGTCCTGTGTTATTCTGATTGTATTTCCACATTATTGATATTGTATTTTCCTGGCTGCTTGTAATATTCGCTCCTTGATCTGGGAATTCTGTAACCTGGCTACAATATTCCTAGGAGTCTTCTTTTTGGGATGTTTTTTATGACGTGATCTGTGGATTCTTTCAACCTCACTTTGAACTCTGGTTCTAAATCATCAGGGCAATTTTCCTTGAGAATTTCTTCTAGAATGGTTTCAAGATTCTTTCTTTGATCATGGTTTTCAGGTAGTCCAATGATTTTTAGATTGCCTCTCCTGGATATATATATTCCAGCTCAGTGTTTTTTTTTTTCCCATGAGGTATTTCACATTGCCTTCTATTCTTTCATTTGCTTGGATATGCTTAACAGCATCTTGATTTCTCATAAAGATAATAACTTCCATTTGCTTCAGTCTAATTATGAAGGAATGATTCTCCTCAGTCACCTTTTGAGATTCGTTTTTTTTTTTTTCCATTTGGCAATTCGGCTTTTTAAGGCCCTCTTCTCCTCATTGCCCCTTTGAGCCTCATTTGCTATTTGAGTTAGTCTATTTTTAAGGGGTTATTTTCCTCAGACAGGCTGTTGACTCCCATTTCATACGTTTCTTGCATCTTTCTCATTTGTATTCCCAGTTTTTCCCTCATTTCTCTTATCTGCTTCTTAAGGTACTCTATGGCCTGTAACCAGTTCATATTTTCATTTGGGGCTTTTGGTGCAGGATTTCTGACCTTAATGATGATGATATTCTTAGTAGTTACATGTTTCATTTTTCCATAATGAAATATAAATAATTTAACCTTACTAAATCCTTTATGATTTCTTACACATTTTTGACTTTTTATGCTTCTCTTGATTTTTTTTTAGCTCTGGTCTTTTTATAAGGAATGTTCAAAAATTCTCTTTTTCATCAAATAGTTGGTGGCTTTTTTTTTTTGCCCTGTAGTATCATACTCAATTTTGCTGGGTAGTTTATTTTGATTGTAACCCTAGGTTTTTTGCCTCCTAGAAAATAATAAATCAAAGCATCTGCACCTTTATCACCATAGATTCTCAGTCTTATGTGATCTTGAATGAAGTTCCATGGTATTTCAAGTATTTCTTTCTGACTGCTTGATAATATTTCCTCCTTGACCTATTAGTTTTGGAATTTGGCTAAAATATTCTTGAGAGTTTTCACTTTCTTTTCTCTTTCAGATGGTAACTAATGGATTCTTTATGTTTTTACTTAGGACCAGGCCCTCTGGTTGTAAGATATCTGGTAACTTTTCCTTTAAATTTTACTCAAGATAATGTCTAAAATTGTTTTTGATCATGGATTTCAGTTAAGTTCAATAATTTTTAAATTACATCTTCTTGAACAATATTTTCCATGAAAGCGTTCATTTACTTCATTTTTTTTTTAGTCTTTGGACTTGTTTGCACAGTTTCTTAAAAATCTCATTAAATCCTTAGCTTTCACTTGAAAAAAAATGTAATTTTATTTATTTATTTTTGCTTTTTGGAGGGAAGTTGGGGTTAAGTGACTCGCCCAAATTCACACGGCTAGTAAGTGTGTCAAGTGTCTGAGGCCAGATTTGAACTCAAGTCCTCCTGACTTCAGGGCTGATTCTCTATTCACTGTGCCACCTAGCCAACCCATAAAGTTCTTTTTCTTTTTCTGGAGTGCAATTGGAGTTGCCCAAGGTTACATGGCTAGTAAGTGTTAAGTATCTGATGCCAGATTTGAAGTCAGGCCCCCCTGACTAATTTTTCAGAGTTATTTTACCATGTTTTACTATTTGGCTAATTCTGCTTTTAATAAGTTTTCTTCAATATTATTGTGTCTCTTTTATCTAGCTATTAATTCTCTTTTCATAATTTTCTTACAAAGATATTTTTTCCTTTAATCTATTTTTCCCTACTACCCTTATTTAATTTAATTTTTTTTGCTCTTTTATCTCTTTCTTTAGACCTTTTAATAATGATTGTTGGCCTTCTGTTTAATCTACATTTTCTTTGAGGTTTTGTTTTTAAATCATTGGCTGCTTCTGAGTATATACTTTTTGCTTCCTTATCTCTATAATAGCATGTTATCATCAGATTCTTTCTTTATTGTTTGCTAATATTTCAGCTTACTTCTTGGGTTTGGGCTTTATCTTAGAGTTGAGCTATGTTCACCTGTGGGTTGTTGACTGAGTTGAGTTTTTGTACTTTATGTCTTTCTGCTTTCTATACTTTCTAGTGTTTTTAATCAATTTTATTGTGTTTTTTTTTCATAAAACCAGCTCTCAGTTTTATTTTTTAATTAAATAGTTTCCTTAATTTCAATTTTATTAATCTCTCCTTTGGTTTTCAATATTTCTAATTTAGTATTTAATTGGGGATTTTTAATTTGTTCTTTTTATGTTTTTTTTTTCAATTGCATACCCAATTCACTGACCTCCGTTTTCTGTAATTTATTCATGTATGCACTCAGGAATATAAAATGTCCCCTAAGAACTGCCTTATTTTTTGCATCCCACAAATTTTGGTATGTTGTCTCATTACTGTCTTTCTTCTGAATGAAGTTACTGATTATTTCTATAATTTCTTGTTTGACCCACTCATTCTTTAGGATTAAATTGTTTAATTTCCAATTAGTTTTTAGTCTATCTTTCCATGGCCTTTTTTGTATATGATTTTTATTGCATCATGACCTGAGAAGGATACATTTCATATTTCTGCCTTTCTACACTGAATCATGAGGTTATTATGCCTTAGTACATGGTCAATTTTTGAGTATGTGCCATAAACTGCTGAGAAGAAAGTATATTCATTTTTATCCCATTAGGTTTTCTCCAGATAACTATCATATCTAGGCACTCTAAAATTCTGTTCGCTTCCTTCACTTCTTTCTTGTTTATTTTGAGGTTAGATTTATCAAGTTCAGAGAGGGGGAAATTAAGTTCCCCCACTACTATAGTTTTGCTATCCCTTTCTTCCTCTAATTCCCTTACCTTCTCCTCTAGGAATTTGGATGCTATACCACTTAATGCATATATGTTAAGAAATGATATTGCTTCATTCTTAATTTTGCCTTTTAGCAGGATATAATTTCCTTCCTCAACTCTTTTAATTAGATCTATTCTGATGGGGGGGGGGGATTCTGCGGAGGGGAGGTTGGAAGTACCCACTTTCCAAGAGGGACAGGATCAAAGTTGGGAATGGACCAGGTGGGTGGTGGGATGGGTGGGAGGGAATTATAAGCAGCCTTTTACAATATATCTACTATGGTAATGTTTTGCATAGCTATACATGTAGAACACATACTGAATTGCTTATCTTCCCAAAGGGAGTGGGTGACAAGAGAAGAAGGGAATGGATCTGAAATTCGAGGTTTTAAAATTAAATGTTTCAAATATATATACTATTATTAATACTATTTTGCATGTAATTGGGAGATAAGATGTGCAGGCATTGGGGCACAGAGACTCACCTTGCTCTAATGGCAAAGTCAAAGGGGTTATGGGAGAAGATATGGGAGAGAGCAGATTGGATGAGGGGATGTCTTGTGGGACTGCTATTCTAGGGTGGTGGGTAGGGGAAAAATGGGGAAAAATTGTAACCCAAAATCTGGCGGAAATGAATTATGTAAGCCAGAAGTTAATAAAGCATCTGTTTAAAAGAAAAAAAATAATCAGATCTATTCTCTTTCTGCTTTCACAGCTTGATCTGGGGGTTGTAGGTTTTTGGTGCTTCTAATGTCATGTGATCCAAGGAGTCTTCTAGTCATTGTCCTCTTTGTCTGTTTTTCATTCTCAAACAGGTCTGCTTAGTCCTTTCCTGTTTGGAACCGTGAACTAGAGCTGTGTAAGGGGTGTTGCAGCTGCCAAATGACACTCTATCCTGCTCCTAAAGCTAGGACATGGGCCCATGTGGTGTCTCTTTTTGATTAGGTGTTCAGTCCCCTTCTCCTACCTGCACAATGACCTACTGCTATTGCTGCCACCCCATAGGACACAGCTAGTGACACTTCTGAAGTACTTTTCCTGCTTAATGGACAGCCCCCACAGAGCTTTCTTTCTATTTTTCTAACTCGCCCTGGGTTGGAAAAATATAATCATTTTAACTCTTTGTGGGATTTCACACTCAGAATTCTTTTTCATGTTTTCTGTGATCATTTTGCAGGAAAGGTTTTTTCAGAAGGTTTGGCGGTTGTAGTTATTCATTCTGCCATCTTGAGTCTGCCTTGGGAAATATTTATTGAACATTTACATAAGGGTACGAAAATTTCTTCTTTCTAGACTTGTGGAGTTAGTAGGATGTTGAAAATTATTTTTTTCTACATTATACCCACCTAAATAACAATTTGCTGTGCTTTACTGAATCAAAAGGAGAGTGAGTGAAGTAGACTGGTTATTATCTTATGTTTATAACTTAGATGACTCTGATATAAATTTCATAATAACACAAAGGCTACTGTCCAAGTACATAAAAATAATCTATCATTGGGATATACCCTTCCTGGTAATGTAGCAATTGTCACATATGACTTTTTGAATTGTCACTAAAACCTAAAAAACAAAGCCTCTGTTTCATAAGATGCAACAATGTTTAGGAAAAAAAAAACACATGTGGCAAGACAATATATTTGGCTTTATTACACCTCCCCCCATTTATCACATGTGCTTTAGAAATTTTCCATGGAATTGTTTTAAGCTGCACAGGTTTTCAAGATACTTCTAAAATTAGGAGCAGAATATTACTTTATTAAATAATAAAATTTCTGCAGTATAAATTCACGATATGATAAGATTAATAAATATGCCATTAAAGATTCAATAGAGCATATTCTATGTTTTTGCAATAGATTATACCATTGTGAACCTGTGAAATTTCAGTATTAATGGGCAAAAATATTATTAATGTAACATCAATCTGCTATTCCCAAATTTCTGCCAACGATTTATTTTTGAATAATGTGACATTAGAAAAAAGATTTTAAACATTTTAGTTTGAGGAAAATGTCTTTTTATTAGAATGTGTACCTTATTTTATAACCAACGCCATGGAATTTATTCTAGCTGTAGTGAAGGGGTCTCTCATTTTGTATGCCTCTGAAATCATTTTTGGCTTCCCTCTACTTCTGGGCTTCCCTGCTCTGACTCTATCCTCTGCTAACTGACTTCTCTGACTCTAGCCCTCTTTCCCTCATTCTCTAAGGGAATTTCATGCATCCAGATTAACTTCAGCCCACTTAAGGAGCCAGTGGGTTTCAATAAGGTTCTGCAGCGGGTAGCTTCCATTTTTTATTTTTGTATTTGGGAGGTTTTTGAGGGCAAGACAAGTTGCAAAGTTTCCTGCCCAACTCTGAGTTCTAACAATGTTACAATTGAAGCTGTGTTTGCTTATTCATTCAGGTTGAATCAAGTTTTAAATCATGAAGCACAGGAGCCTCTGTGTGGTATAACTTGGCGCAGTTATTTTCTTATAGGAGATTTCTCTTCTTCCCAGTTCTTTGTAACATTTGCAGCCTTGGCCTTCCTATACTGCATTGCTGTACTTATACCTTATACTGGTCATCTGATCAGCTGATTTGAAATATTCCCTTTATTGCCTTCCTTCATTACTACTTTCTTATGATTGGTGAGCACCTTAACTTGGGCTAAAGTTCTGACAGACATTAAGATAACCATAGGTGAAAATCTTATTGGTCAGATTGCCTCTTTTGATAAAAAGGTGGTATACTGCCCCTTTGACTCTGTGACCCAGCATGGGATCTCTGAATGTGTCTGTGATACTTGGTTTTCTGAACATGACACTTTGGGGAGGAAATGCTTGGTTATAAGGAGACCAACTTGCATGGTCAATAAAATGTTTCTACCCATGGCACACGGACTGTTGCACCTCCTATAGGAATGTAACTAAAGGAGAGAACTGAACTGTGTGAAATTAGAATATATTCTACAACACATTGCCAGCATCTTTAGAGACCATGTAATTTGTTTCTAATAAAAGTATTGGTGTTTGCAAAAAAAGAAAAAGAAATTCTAAGACACAGGATGATTTGCAGTATGTCCACCCTGTGCTTAGTATTGTCCTGAGAGCTGGTGATACAAAAAGAAGGGGGAAAAGGGTCTTATTCTCAAGTAATGAACATAATTTTGAAGGAGGCAATTCGTAAAAAATATGTACAAAGCAAAATTGGGAGTACTCTTAGTGAAGACACCAAGAATAAGAAAGACAAGTACAGTCTTCGTGGGATTTGAACTGATATTTGAAGGAAGTTATCATGTTCCTATCACTCCTCCAAATTCTTCTCTCTGCTAAGCAACCCTAGTTTCTTCTTGTGATCTATATATGGCATGAACTCAAAGCTCTTCTTTCAACATTGTTTTAAATTTCTTCTACGTACATCCTAAGTTTTTAAAGTCCTCCATAAAATATAGCATCTGAGGCTAATGTAACACTTCAAATGTATAAAGGGATAGAAAAATGAAAACAATACAAGAAAGTAAGTGAGAAATGAATATTTGGAGGTGAAGGAAATTGTGATATTTAGCCAGAATAAAATGGTGTCCATTATAACATCTTCAAATTTTAGAATGGATATCTTTTAGAAGAGTAATTTATAGTCTCTCTACTTTAATAAAGAAGAATGAATGGATGGAAGTTATTTGGGGATGATTTATTTTTTCACTCAATAGAAGAAAGAACATTCAAACTCTAATAATGAGAGCTATTCAGTATTGAAATGGGCAGCCTCTGGGTTAGTGATTTCACTCTTGCTGGGATATTCATCTGATGGTAGAAACTTATCAGCAATGCTGTTGAAAGCTTTGGAACTTGGTCTGGGAGCTCACAGCAGATGATCTCCACAGTGTTAACATTGTATGATTTTAAGAGAGAAAATAAGAGAAATCAGCTAAGGCATAAATAACCTAATTACAGGAAATATGCACTTATTACATTTATAATACTGACAGGAAGAAAAATGATCTGAAAATGGCAGTAAAAAGCCATATAACAAAATCAGACAGTGAAATGGCAGGTTATAGAGTCTGTTGAAAATAAAATATCGGATAAAAGGCATGAAGATACAAAGAGAAAAAGCTTTATGAAACAGAGTATAATGGTGGATTTGAGGAAAGAGAAATTTATTTATGAATCTTGGAACATGAAAATAATCAATCACTCCAGTTAATGGCAGAGAACAGAAATAATGCCAAAGATGGAAAACACTGAACTAGGATAGCTTGGCAAAAGTCATCAGTAATGATGACAAATGATAGATAAAGTAATAAAACAGAAAGGGGATGATGGTTTTAACAATAGCAGCTTTCACCTTTTCTGTTGCTTTTGTGTTGTTGTTTTTAAGTGTGAAAATATTCTTTCAAAGTCTTACTGAATTATAACCTCTTGAGGGTTGAGACAATATTATTTCTCTTCAAACAAATGATTTGTCTATAAATGATGATATTTGTGTCACTTAGCAGAATACTTTGAATGAGGTAGATATTTAATAAATGTTAAAAATGTATGAATGATTCTAATTCAGATATGTAGGAAATGGAAAAAAAGACATTGAATTTATGGTCAGAATATCTGGGTTTTAATCTCAGCTCTACACCTTATAAGTCATATGTACTTTTTCAAGCCATCTATCTGAATCCCAATATCTTAACTTATAAAATGTGGGTAAAAGCTATTGCTTGTTTATATCCAAACAGGTGCCTTTGCTGATGTTAAAATGCTAGCTCAGCTTCTACCATACATGTTATTATAGTCATCTTATTTGTCATTTTACATTGGACTAGCTTAGGCTTTACAAAGTCAAAACTAAGACAAAGAGAACACCAAACACTTCACATAAAACTAGAGGATATAAAACCATGAGCCTTTTTTGATAATACTACATCTACCTGCTTAGCTTTTCTACTCTTAGTCTTTCTTCCAGATATATTAGGATGAATACATTATATGCATTTCCCATGATGTACTTAAGGACATGGAAGGGAGGGTACCTACTTGATGACCTTTGCCCTGAAAATCTTGCTTCCATGGCAAAGGCCCTTGTCTCCTTTTCAAAGTTTGCAATGTAAATATTGAGTCTGCATAACTTATAGAAACATTTACCAAGCATGTAGAATTCTTCATCCTATAGACATAGTATAAGATTTGGAGCTTATGTAAAGGTATGCATAGAAGCTAGACTTTTAGAACATCCAGCTAGAAGGATTTCATAGCTGAAATTCCCTTATGAAATTCCATAGAGCAAAGGAAGCATAATACCTTTGTTTCTCTAAATCATTCTAGGAAGATAAATTGCTTGCATCCTCAAGATTTCAAAAAACAGGGCTATCCTGCTTTGGGATGATAAGGTTACACATAAAGTAGAATTATTAAAACATGTTAATTTAAAGCATTTTGTAGTAGTACAAAAATGAGAAGATATAGATAATCTGTGTTTTGCAATATGGAACATATCATCAGTGAAATAATAGATTTAATGAACTATTAGAAATTCTTAAGATTGCAATCTCAGAAATTATACTACTTTCAGAGTCGTTTATCATGAATCATTTTCCTCTGCTCTATATGTAATATGGGAATAAAATAATTGCTAAATTAATGACCTTATTGATATACCTCTCCACTCTCAATAATAATGTATTAATAGAGAAAAAAGGTAGTTGAGATCCTTTGTCTCTGTGATTGATTCTGGGGTCAAATTCTCATTGGTAAAATTATCCAACAATAAATTAATAAGCAAACATTAATTAGTTGTCCATAGAGGAATAAGTTAATACACAGTTTTCAGGATCAATGACAGAATTGTATTTATTATGGCTCCAAAACTGCTACAAATGGAGAACTTTGGGGAAAATAGAGAGTACATGTGAAATACAACAGTAAATCTGGGTGTGTTTCCTTTTTCATTGAAATAACTCTTACTCCCTCACAAACAAAACAAAATCTAAATTCACAAATGTAAGCAAAAGTTGAGCACATGTAATAGGTGTATGGTATATAGACAACCATAACATTTTGGGGTAAGTCCTTAATTCTGTATTTATTTAATATTAATCACATATTCTTACATATCTTTAAGCTGACCGATTCCAAAGTGCATTTCTTGCCTGTAAGTCCAGAAACAAGTTTTCAGGTCACAAGTTCTATCAAAGTAATCACTAATAGACATAAATCTTTGAACAAAAAAGGATTATGCATCTTTGATTTCCCTGATGCTCCAACCCTTGAATGACCTGAATTCACTCCTATCTTCAGAATGTGAGAAGTAAAAAGAGACACATAAAAAGGATAGCTTGTAGCTAGTAAAAGTAACAGTGCATATGAACAGGAAGTAATAGAGAATAAAAAGCAAAACAAAAAGGCATCTAGAAAAATATGTTATGACAGTTTGTATTTTTGAATCCTTGTAGAAAAATCACTTTATATGGTAGAGTTGTGAAGTGATCTAACCATTCAGGAGAGCAATTTGAAACTAAGCCCAAAGGGCAATCAAACTGTATGTATTATTTGATCCAGCAATACCACTATTAAATTTGTATCCTGAAGAGATCTTAAAAAGAAAAAATGACCTACATGCACAAAAATATTTATATCAGTTCTTTTTGTTATGGCAAAGAGTTGGAAATTGAGGAGATGCCCATAAACTGGGGAGTAGCTGGTCCCAAAGTCCATAGGGCACTAACCTCTCCCTTTATCCTAGGCTTATCAGTGTAGATAATTCTGGAATCTCCACAGCTGCTGGTGTTCTGGGGTCCCTCCAGCTGCCTGCTGGCCTGGCTGCCATGGGGCTAAAACCGAGACTCAGGCAGGCCTGTGCTCTGCTCCCAGAGCACTGTGCTCTCAATTCCCTGCCGGCCTGCTGGGCTGTCTTCAGAGGGAGGTTAGCTTCTCTGTTTTGTTCTGTGGGTGCTGGAGCTCCAGAAGTTGTTCAGAGTCCATCTTTTACATTGTTTGGAAGTGGTGTGGGGGAGAGCACCTTGGAAGTGCTGTTTCTACTCCACCATCTTGGCTTCACCTCTAGCTCCTCCCCTTCAAATCCTCACCATTCTCCTGTTGGGAAAATTCATCCATGATCTATGCTCAATTATTATAATATTATAGTGGCAGTTTCCTTCAATCCAAAGGACTGCATATCTCTTCAGGTAGCTCTCTGAATAATGCAGACAATCCTAGCTACCTTTCATTCAAAAGGATTCTATTTGTCCAAACATCAATCAAAGTGTTTAAACCTCACTTCTCAGAAAAGTGTGTGCAAAGAATGCCTTGTCTCCTTTTGTTTCTATCAAACTAGAGAGTCTGGTAGTGAGTAACCAATCATCTCTAAGAAGTTTCCCCTTTCTATAGCTGTAAAGAATAATGAATGACAATAAGGTCAAACAGTAGTAGAATTGATTTATATCACAGTAAACAAGCTAGAAACTCCTTCAAACTTTTCTTTAGTCAAAAACCAAAATGATTCTTTTATTCTAATCATCAGGCACTGAGAAATAACATCTGAAAGCTTCTGTCAGCTTAGCTTCCTATTGACTTCAGAAATTGAGTATTACTACTGCTGATTTTGCTTCTACTTCTGATGCCTAAAATCAAAGCTTGATTTTCATGTATTTATCTTTTGAGATAAAACTCCTGAAATCCATCTTTCTTTCAGGTATGAACCAAATAGCCCTTACTTACTTTCCCATAACATTCCAAAATTATTTAATGTAAAATTTTGTCATTTATAGTATTTAAAACTCAAAAATAGTCCCATGCAAATGAATTGTGGGACCACAATGCCCTACAGCCTTCATTGCCTGTCTTCAGACAGTTTTTCTCAGTTCATTCATCTGAGGTTTATTTTTTTTCTAAAATCAAATCATAACCTTCTATCATTCTATTCATTAATTCTACTTTTTATTCATATGCTGCTTAATGCAATGGAGAGGAATATAAAAGCTTATAAAACTATGCTCACTGGATCCACAACAAATCCATGATAACTAATCCTAAATGAGTTCTCACCAAGACATGGGAATCCATATACAACTCACTAATAAATTCACTACCTCACTCAGAACCATGACTAATCCAAATCTTACCATTCAGTTGATAGGCTTCTGATTGCATTGATCCTCTCAACTAAGAGAGTTACCTCATCATTCAGCCCTTCCCTCAAAATGAGGCTATTAATCTAGAGCCCTCCTCTACTCTCTTCTTCCTCATTAAACATGACTAAAACCCTCCCCTCTCTATGTTCTCGGTCATCCCTGTATTACAAAAATATGACCCTTTTCTTCATCAAAGTAAACCTCTCTCCATTCAACCTTCATCCCATGTCATCCTATTTTCTCCATAATATTATCCCTTCTATTATCACTGTTCTCTCATTTATCTTCATTTTTTCCTCATTTACTAGCTATTTCTATATTGGCTGAAAACATAGAAAATGTGTTCCCTTTATTAAAAGCAGGATACATGTTCCCTCAAATGTCATCAACAACAATAGCCTTACTTTCCAGCTATCATACTATATTTTCCCTCTCTTTTCTTCTCTTTTGTGAGGCCAAACTTGACCAGAATAGCTCTTTCGAAAGTTGGCAATGATCTTTTAATTGTTAAACCTAATTGCTTTTTCTCAGTTCACATCCTTATTGACCTTTCTTCAGCTTTTGATACTCTCTATTTCCTTTTTGTCTTAGATACATTTCCTGTTTACTTTTTATGACGAGTATCTCCAGTTCTCCTACCTCTTTGACCATTCATTCTCTTCATGCTTTTTTTTTTTATCTTCCTCCAAGGTGTACCCACTTACCATGACTGTCTGCCAAATATAGGTCCTTAGCTATTTTCTCCTTTTGTTTCACTTAGATATCTTATTTGCTCCCATGTATTCAATTATAATTTCTATGCACGTGGTTCTCAGACCATTCCCTTGACCTCTAGTTTCACATCTTGGAATTCCTTTTAGACACCTCAAAATATATGTCTTACAGATATCTCCAACTAAGTAAGTCAGAACTTTTCTCATAATCTTTTCTCCCTAAGTCCTCCCCTCTCCCAAAAGATACAAAAATCTAAGTATAAAATAACCAAAAAAAAAAAAAGAAGTTAAGGAAATGAATAGATTTTTAGAAAAGTTAGATATAGTAAGCCTCTGGAGGTACAGTGAATGTTAATAGAAAGTAGTATATAAACATACATATATATATATATTTTTTTTTTCTCAGCAAGACATGGCATGTTCACAAATACTGACCAGATATTAAGTCATAAAATCCTAAGAAACAAATGAAGAAAAATGGAGATATTAAATGCATCCTTTTAGAACTGTAATGCAATAAATATTATAATTGATAAATAGACATGGAAACATAAATTTAAAATTAATTGGAAACTAATTGATTTAATCCTAATGTTTGCATCAAAGAACAAATCATAGAAACAATAATTTCATCAAAGAGAATGACAGCAATGAGACAACATAGCAAAAATTGTGAGAGGGAGCCAAAGTAGAACTTAAGAGAAAAAAAATTATCTCTGAATACTTACATCAATAAAATAGAGAAAGAACAGATCAATAAAATGGGCATGCAACTAAAAAAAAAATAGGAAAAGAACAAGTAAAAAATCCCCAATAAAATAACAATTGGAAATCCTGAAAGTCAAAGAAGAGATTAATAAAATTAAAAGTAAGAAAATTATTGAATAAATCAATAAATCTAGGAACTTGAAAAAAGGGTCTAGAATATCAAGGGAATCAATGAAAAAATATGAAAGAAGATGGCATAACATTACCAGATCTCAAACTGTATTATAAAGTAGCAATTATCAAAACCATCTGGTACTAAGAAATAGACTTTTGGATCAGTGCAATAGATTAGGTATATAGTACACAGTAGGGAACAATCACAGTATTCTAGTGTTTGACAAACCCAAAGATCTAAGATTTTGGGATAAGAAATTACTACTTGATGAGGTGCTGGAAAAACTGGAAAACAATTTGGTAGAAACAAGGTATAGACCAACATTTCATAATACATACTAGGGTAAAAATGAATACCTTATTTAACAAAATGATTGCTATCACAAGTAAAATCGGAAATAATGGAATGATAGATTTATGTATAAGGGAAGAATTTATGATCAAAGAAGAGATAATGAGCATTATGGGATATAAAATGGATCTTTTTAATCACACTAAGTTAAAAGGTTTTGTTTTTTGTTTTTTGGTTTTTTTTTAGTAGCCTGGACGACAATGAGAGGGCAGCATGCCAAGAGGTCCAGATGACGCGGCATTTGGAAGCCTGGTCAACATGGTGCCAAGTTGATCCACTAACCATGAGGGCCATTCCCAGGCCTATCACTGCATGGCTGGGATCCAAAAGAGCAAGGTAAGAGACAAGTGCAGAGCCTGTGGCAGTGGCAGCAGCTACTCCTGGGATTACCAACCCACAGCCTGGAAATTTAAAAAAACCCTATCTGAACTTCAAGGGACCAGGATGGCAGACTGAACCCTGGCTGCTCCAATTGCCCCATGACCCTGAAATTACAGTAATTAGAGCCCCAGAGCAAAAATTTTAAACAATAAAGGCTTGGGAAGGCTAGAGGAAGGGTGTGGCTGTAATAATAATGGAATCTAAAGATTTCCCTCTATTGGCTTAGTTTTTGGGTTGAGTGTTGAAACCCAGAGCTTGCAAATCCCACTTGTGGGATGGACTTGTTGACTCAAAAAGAGAGGGCAGACCAGGGAGAAGCTGGTGCCATGGATTTAGAATAGGCCCAAGCAGAGAGAGAGGCATACAAAGTTTTGGGAGCAGCAGCATGGAGGAATGCTGAGGGCCAGTTGGAGCGGCCCAGGACTTTTGAGAGCTGCCACCCCAAGCTGTCAAAGACTGAGGAGACATGGCTGTGATGCCAATATTTTGTCTGTCTGTTTTGATGTTGTTTTGCCAGATTTGTCTGCTGGTGAAGGACAGTGCTATTGTTGCAGAGATCCTGGAACCTTGTTGTTGGTTCAGAAGAACTGAAGAAGGATTTTCTTGTGTGTTTATAGAAATACTGTAAAAGGGTCTTGTTGATATTTTCAAGGGTCCTGTGACTGTTCTGCAGTCAGAGAGTGAATTGATGGGGAAACCAGTAATGTATCTTGTGGTTTTGTTAAGCTTTGTCTCCCCAGGAACAAAGATTGCTAAGAACTTGCTTGGGGTCAAGATGAAGAAAAGACCTCTCTTTGGGTATTAAATGCTGTGATGATATCTTACCCTTGCTGTAGCTGAGGGTAGATGGCTTTTGTATTATCCACTGCCCCTTTTGAGAAGGTGCTTGGTGTTAACTGATGATAATTATAATTCAGTTGTGATTCAGGGATGGGAAACTTGACTTTTTTGTGCTCTGTGATTGACCAAATGAACATATTTTGTTTATGATTGGAAACTAATCTTAATCTCCATTTGAGAAGAGAGACTTTGTGATTTACTAAATGTATGTACTGCCCAGGAGTGGAGTAGTACTTGGAAATTATTGAATCACACTTGGAGAATGCTGTATTTTTATTTTTTCTGCTCTGTGAAAATTTTGTCTAAATTCCTCACTGAATAAAATGGAAAGTTACTATGCTGGTATTCTGAACCTTGGAACCTGATGCTGAGTGAGAAGAGCAGAACCAGGAGAAATTTATACACAATTACAGACACAACATATGTGTGATGACCAACTTTGATAGTCTGGACTCTTCTCAGCAATGCAGGGTTATAAGTCAAACCCAAAAGACTCATGATAGAGAGCGAGGTCTACAGAGAAACAACTCAGTTTGAATCCAGATTGAAGCAAACTACCTGCTCTTTTTCTTGTTTGTTTTTTTTTTTCCTCTTCCCCATTGTTCATTCCATCTGATACAATCCTTCTTTATAACCTGACTAATGTCTAATGTGAAAGTATTTTCAGATGCTATACTTGATTGTATGCCAACATGGGTGGGGAAGGGGAAGGAGGGGGAGAAAATTTGAAACTCAAGGAATTTTGGAACTGAATCTTTTAAACTAAAAGTAAACAAACAAATTAATAAAGACCATAAAATTTAAAAAATAGAATTAGAAATATAGTGTCCCATACTTAAAAAAAATAAAAATATATGAAACTCCATGAGTACAGAAAAAAAAAAAAACTGAACATAATCTTTCAGGCAAGGAGATGGTCATTTAATGATATAATGGAACTCCAGACCTTCCTGATGAAAAAGCAAGAGCTCAATGGAAAATTCAACCTGCAATTACGAGACACAAGAGAGACATAGAAAGGTAGATAGGGAAACACACACACACACACACACACACACACACACACATTGTTTGTTATTTAATAAGAGCAAACTGTTTACATCCCTATATGGGAAACTGATACATGTTAATATTGAGAACTCTATACTTATGGCAAGATGTAAAAGGCATATAGATAAATAGGAGGTTTGGGTATAAATTACACAAAATGATAAAAAAAAAACATTTTAAGGGCTTCAAAGGGATGGCAATGGAAGAAGAGAAAGACAGAAGCAGAAAAGGGTAAATTGTGCCAAACAAAAAGGCATAAAAACATTATAGTAGAGGGAAAGAATGGAAGGAGATTAACATCATATGAGCTTCTCCCTCACTTGTTCTGGTATAAGGAGGGAATAACATAATCATAGGACTCTGTTGAGAAGAGATATAAAATTATAATAGAGGGTAAGAAGGGAGGGAGAGGAGCATTACATGAGCTACATTCTTATCAATCTTGGTTTGAGGAAGAAATAACATACTACATTAAGTATAAAAATTTATCGTACCCTAAAGGCAGTAGGAGGGAAAAAGGGCTAAAGAAAACAGGAGTGGTTAGAAGGGAGGAAAGAGGTAGCAAGGGGGAGGGGTAGGAAAAGGGAGGAGGGCGGATAAGGAGGGAATACTCAGGGAGGTGGTAGTCAAAAGGAAAACAGTTTTTTTTATTTTAATTTTTTATTTATTTGCTTTTATTTTTAATTTGTTTTCTCCCTTCTTTATTTTTTGGTTTACATAATTAATTTCCACAAGATTTTGAGTTACAAATTTTCTCCCCATTTTGCCCTACCCACCACCCTAAAACAGCCATCCCACTGAATATCCCCTCCCCCAATCTGCTCTTTCTCATATCTTGCCCCATCACCCATCTGACTTTCCATGAGGGCACGGTGGATGTCTATGCCCAAGTGCCTGTATATCTTATTTCCCAGTAACATGAAAAATAATGATAATTACAACAACATAAATAATAATTATATATTATACAAACATTTGATTTTAAAACTTTGAATTCCATAGTCTTTCCCTTTCTCCCTCATGACCCACTCTTACTGGAAAGATAAACAATTCAATATAGGTTGTACATGTGTAGTTACACAAAACATTTCCATCCTGGATATATTATGAAAGACTGACTATATTTCCTTCCATCCTATGCCACCCCACTTGTTCTATTCTCTACATTGATCCTGTCCCTTTTCAAATGTGGGTGCTTTCAACTTCCCTCCCCACCAGCCCGCCCTCCTTTCCATCAGCCCCCCCACAACTCCTTCCCCCCTAACCTTCTGTAGGGTGAGATGTAATATTTATTACGTATGTCATTCTCTTCCTAAGCCAAATTAAATGAGAATAAGGTTGATTCACTCCCTTTTGTCTTCCTGTACTTCCCTTCCATTGTAACGGTTTTCCCTTGCCTTTTCTATATGATCTAATTTACCCCATTCTGTCTCTCCCCATCTCCTCTCATTATATCTCTATCTAATTTCTTAATTTCACCATCTAAGTATCATTCCTTTCTATTAAATTGGTTCTGTGCCCTCTGTCTATGTATACCTGTACAGATATATACACATACATATGTATTCACAAGCCCATATACACTCCTATATAGACATATATGCATGTATATATACATATACATATATATGTGTGTGTATGTGTGTGTGCATGTATATATGTTTCTATTCCCTTCAATTACTCTCATAATGAGAAAGGTTTCATAAGTTACAATTATTGTTTTTCCATGTAGGAATATAAATAGCTCAATTTTGATAATTTCCTTATTATTTCTTTTCCCTGTTTAACTTCTCATGCTTCTTTTGCTTCTTGTATCTGAATGTCAAATTTTCTATAAAACTCCTTATTTTCATCAGTAATGCTTGAAAGTCCTCTATTCCATTGAATGACCCTATTTTCCCCTGAAATATGATACTCAGTTTTGCTCAGTAGGTGATTATGGTTTTAATTCCAGCTCCTTTCATCTCTGCAATATCATATTCCAAGCCCTGTTATCCCTCAGTGTAGGAGGTGCCAGATCTTGTGTTATCTGGATAGTGTTTCCATAATATTCAAATTGTTTCTTCTTGCCTACTTGTAATATTTTCTCCTTGATCTCGGAACTCCAGAACCTGGGTATAATATTCCTAAGAGATGTCGTTTTGGTATCTTTTTCAGGAGGTGATCTATGGATTTTTTAACATGTATTTCGCCCTCTGGTACTAAAACACCAGGGCAATTTTCCTTGAGAATTTCTTGGAGGATGATTTCTAGGTTCTTTTTTTTTAACAAATGCTTTATTAACTTCTGGTTTACATCATTCATTTCAGCCAGATTTTGAGTTACATTTCTTCCCCATTTTTCCCTTACCCAGCAGCCCAGAATAACAGTCCCACAAGATATCATCTCATCCAATCTGCTCTCTCCCTATCTTCTCCCATACCCCCTTTGACTTTACCATTAGGGCAAATTGAATCTCTGTGCCCCAATGCCTGCACATTTTATCTCCAATTACATGCAAAATAGTATTAATAATGGTATTAATATATATTTGAATCATTTAATTTTAAAATCTTGAATTTCAGATCCATTCCCTTCCTCCCTTGTCACCCACTCCCTCTGGGAAGATAAGCAATTCAGTATGTGTGGTACATGTATAGCTATGCAAAACATTACCATAATAGGTATATAATAAAAGAAGGCTTATATTTCCCTCCCACCCCCAACCTGGTCCATTCCCTACTTTGATCCTGTTCCTCCTTGAAAGTGGGTACTTCCAACCTCCCCTCTCCGAGAATGCCCTCCCCTTCATCGCCCCCCCGCCCTCACATCCCCCTTCACGCTACTTTCCTGCAGGGTGAGATATCCCATTTAGTATGTATGTCATTCTCCCACTGAGCCAAATTCAATGAGAATACAGTTTTGCCTTTTTGCCTTCCTATTCTTCCCCTCCCCTTCAACCACTTCCCCTTGCTTGTTCTATACGAGATAGTTTATTCTACCCTGCCTATCCCCATCTCCTCTTGCCACTTTCCTCTCTCAACTCTTAACTTCACCCTTAAAGTATCATCCCTTCCCACCAAATTCGACCTGTGCCCTCTATCCATGTATATATAGAGAGACATTCACATATGTATTCATATGCCCATATACTCTTCTTCAATTATTTTCATAATGAGAAAGGTTTCATAAGTCACAGTTACTGTTTTTCCATGTAAGAATGTTAATAGTTCAACTTTGATAAGTTCCTTTTGATTTCTTTTCCCTGATTACCTTCTCAATCATTTCTAGCTTCATGTATCTGAATGGCAAATTTTCTATACAACTGTGGTTTCTCCTCAAGAATGCTTGAAAGTCTTCTATTCCACTGAATTACCATATTTGCCCTGAAACAAAATACTCAGTTTCATTGGGTATATGATTCTTGGTTTTAAACCCAGGTCTTTTACCCTGCAGAATATCATATTCCATGCCCTTCAATACCTCAGTGTAGAAGTTGCCAGGTCCTGTGCTATTCTGGTTGTGTTTCCACAGTATTGAATTTTTTTTTCCTCCTGGCTGCATGTAGTATTTTCTCCTTGATCTGAGAATTCTGGAACCTGGCTATAATATTCCTAGGAGTTTTCTTTTTGGGATCTTTTTCAGGAGGTGATCTGTGGATTCTTTCAACCTCTATTTCCCCCTCTGGGTCGAAAACATCAGGGCAATTTTCCTTGAGAATTTCTTGAAGGATGATTTCTAGGTTTTTCTTTGATCATGGCTTTCAGGTAGTCCAATAATTTTTAAATTATCTCTCCTGGATCTATTTTCCAGGTCAGTGGTTTTTCCAATGAGATATTTCACATTGCCTTCTATTCTTTCATATGTTAGGATCTGTTTAACAGCATCTTGATTTTTCATAAAGTCAATAGCTTACATTTGCTCCACTCTAACTCTGAAGGAATGAATCTCCTCAGTGAGCTTTTGAAATTCTTTTTCCATCTGGCAAATTTGTCTTTTTATGGCATTCTTCTCCTCATTGCACTTTTGAGCCTCCTTTGCTATTTGAGTTTGTTTATTTTTAAGGTGTTATTTTCCTCATTCAGGCTGTTGACTCTCATTTCCTACTTTTCCTGTATCCTTCTCATTTCTCTTCCCAATTTTTCCTCCACTTCTCTTATTTGGTTTGTAAAATACTTCTTAAGGCCTGTAACCCACTCATATTTTCATTTGGGGCTTTTTGTGCAGGATTTCTGACCTCACAGTCCACCTCCTGTTCCATGCCTTGATCCTCTTTGCCCCCAAAATAGGAGTCTAATGGAGCATTTTTCTGTTTATTTTGTTTTCTTTGCTGAGGCATGTTGCCACTTAATTACTTGACTTTTGGGCTTGTTGCCACAGTAGGACTCTGGCACCTGACAGGGGAGCTTCCATCCCAAATGTTGGGGTCTTCTCAACTACTGGAGGTATTAGTTGGGTGGCCTCTGTGAAGCCTATACACGCTCTGGCAAGCTGGACACACACCCCAAGACCTCCACCCTAGACCACAATCCAGATCCAGGGAGGGTAAAGAAAAAGTGATTACCCCCCAGATTGATTGCTGGATCTCCCTACAGTTTGCAGACCAGGAGCTGAAACTGCAACTGAAGCTACAAAATGGCGTCTGTGCCATGTCAGCACATCCACTTCTTGTCACCAGGGGAAGAAGCTGATGCCTTCCTCATATACTGGTCCCAAAATCCATAGGGCAATAACCTCTTACTTTGTCCTAGGAATGCCTGTGTTGAAAACTCCATAATCGCCATAGGTGCTGGTGTTCTGGGGTCCCTCCAGCTGGCTTCTGGCTCTGCATCCTGGGGGCTAAAACCACAGCTCAAGCGGTCATGGACTAGGCTCCCATAGCACTGTGCTGTTGGCATCCAGAGCGCTGCGCTGGCCACTCCCTGCAGGGCTGCTGGGCTGTCCTCAGTGGGAGGTTAGCTTCTCTGTGTCGTTCTGTTGGGTGCTGGAGCTCCAGAAGTTGTGCAGAGTCCTGTTTTACATGATTTTGAAATGGTTTCGGAGAGATCACCTTGGAAGTGCTGTTTCTACTCCACCATCTTGGCTCCTAGGTTCTTTTTTTTTTTTTTTATCTTGGCTTTTTGGTAGTACAATAATTTTTAAATTACCTCTCCTGTATCTATTTACAAGATCATTGGTTTTTCCAATGAGATATTTCATATTGCCTTCTATTTTTTCCTTTGTTTGGATCTGTTTAATAGTATCTTGATTTCTCATGTCACAAGCTTCCATTTGCTCCAATCTAATTCTGAAAGAATGATCCTCTTCAGTGAGCTTTTGAGATTCTTTTTCCATCTGGCATATTCAGCTTTTTAAGGCTTTCTTTTCCTCATTGCCTTTTTAAACCCCTAATGCCATTTGAGTTAAACTCTTTTTTAAGTTGTTTTCTTCAGTCAGGTTGTTGGCTCTCGTTTCATGATTTTCTAGCATCATTCTCATTTCTCTTCCCAATTTTTCTTCCACTTCTCTTATTTGGTTTTCAAAATCTTTATTTAGCTCCCCTATGCCCTGTAACTAGGTCATATTTTTCTTGGAAGCTTTTGGTACAGGAGGTTTGACTTCATATATTCCTCCTGTTCCATACTTTGATCCTTTTTGTCCCCAGTATGAGTCTAAAGTTGGATTGCTATGCTTGCTCTGCTTCTTTTGCTTGCTCATGTTGCCACTTGATTACTTGACTTTTGAGCTTTTTGCCACAGTAGAACTCTGCTAACAGTAAGGAGAGCTTTGTCCCAATCACTTGGCTTTTCTCAGCTGCTGGAGTTATTAGTTGGCTGGCCCCTCTGAAGTCCCCACACACTCTGGCAACTGGTCAAAGGACCTCCACCCTAGACAGTGATCATGATCCAAGGAGGTTAAAGCAAGAGTGATACCCCTTAGACTGGTTGCTACACCCCCCAATCTGAAGGCTGGGAGCTCTTAAGCATCCATGAGGTGGTGGCTGCATGGCTGCCACACATCAGCTGCTTCTTGCCCTGAGGGCAAAGGCCAGACCTCATTCCCAAACTCCCTGTTCCAGCAAAGTCTGCACTTACCTCTCACTTTGTCTTTGGCATCTATGGGTTGATAATTCTGGAAATTGCCACACCTGCTGGTTATCTGAAGTCCCTCTAGTTGGAGGCTGGTTGTGGCCACCCTGAGGCTAAAACCTCTGGCTCATGTGGGGCTGGGCTCTACTCCCAAGTCGCTCTCCTGGCCCCCTCCTGCCAGCTTGCAGGGCTTTCTTCAGCCAGAATTTAGCTTCTCTCTTTTATTTTGTGGGTTGTGTAGCTACAAAGTTTTTTTAGAGTTATTTTTTACACAAATTGGAGGAGGTGGAAGTGGGAGCAGTGTGTATGTCCTGTTTCTACTCCACAAAATGAAAATTCTTAAGGAGGGAAGGGAGAAGAGGAAAAATAAAAGCATAAATGTGGGTGGGGGATAGGATGGAGTGAAAGACACAAATCATAACTGTGACGTGAATTGAATGAACTCTCCTATAAAATAGAGGCTGATAGCAGAATGGATTAACAACCATAATCCTACCATATGCTGTCTACAAGAAACACATTTGAAACAAGGGGATACACACAGGGTAAAGATAAATTTGGAGTAGAATATATTATGTTTCAGCTAAAGTAAAAAAAAAATCAGTGGTAACAATCCTTATCTCAGATAAAGCAAAAACAAAAGTAGATCTAATTAAGATATAAGGAAGGAAACTATATCCTGCTAAAAGGCACCTTTGAGAATAAAGCAATATCATTACTAAACATAGATGCACCACATGGTATAGAATTCAAATTCTTAAAGGAGAGGTTAAGGTACTAAGAGGAAGAAATAGATAGCAAGACTATACTAGAGGGGAACCTCAATCTCTCACTCTCTGAACTTGATAAGTCTATCCTCAAAAGAAACAAGAAAGAAGTTAAGGAGGTAAATAGAATCTTAAAGAAGATATATATGTTAGATGTCTGGAGAAAACTTAATGGGGATAAAAAGGAATATGCCTTCTTCTCAGTTGTATATGGCACATACACAAAAACTGACCATATATTAGGGCAAAAAAACCCCTCATAATTTGGTGAAGAAAGGCAGAAATATTAAATGCAACCTTCTCAGATCATGATGCAATAAAATTTATATGTAAAAGGGGCCATGGAAGGATAGATTAAAAAGGAATTGGAAACCAAATAACAATCCTAAAGAATGAATGGGTCATGCAAGAAAGTGTAGAAACAATAATGAACTTCATTCAAGAGAATGACAAAAATGAGACAACATACCAAAACTTGTGGGATAGAGCAAAAGCAGCTCTTAGGGGAAGCTTTATGTTCCTGAATGCATAATAAATAAATAGAGAAAGTGGAGGTCAATAAATTGGGCATGCAACTGAAAAAGCTAGAAAAAGAATAAATCAAAAATCCTCAATTAAATAATAAATTAGAAATAATGAAAAACAAATGAGAGATTAATAAAATTAAATTAAAAAACTATTAAATTAATAAATAAAATTAAGAGCTGGCATTATTAAAAAACAATAGAATTTATATAGAAATTTAATTAATATGATAAAAAACCAAGAAAACCGAATTGAGTATCAAAAATGAAACGGGTGAATCTACCTCAAATGACGAGAAAATTAAAACAATAATTAGGAATTATTTTTCCCAGTTTTATGCACATGAATTTGACAATCTTAGTGAAAAGGATGAATATTTATAAAAATACAAGTTGTCCAGATTAACTGAAGGGGAATTCAACTTCTTAAAAAACCACATCTCGGAAAAAAGATGCACAAGGCATCAATGAGCTCCCTGGGAAAAATCTCCAGAGCCAGATAGATTTACTGTTGAATTCTACCACAGATTTAAAGAACAATTGTCTTCAATATTTTGCAAACTATTTGGGAAAATTGCAGAAGAAGGAGTCCTACCAAATTCTTTTTATGACGCAAATATGGTAGTGATATTAAAATTGGGAAGAGACAAAACAGAGAAAGAAAATTACAGACCAATTTCACTTATGAATATAGATGAAAAAATTTAAATAAAATATTAGCAAGGATACTATAGCAACTTATCATTAGAATAATACATTTTAATCAGGTAGGATTTTTCCAGGAATGCAAGGATGGTTCAATATTAGGAAAACTATTAGTATAATTAGTCATATCAACAAAAAAACTACCAGAAACTATATGAATACCTCAATAGATGTAGTAAAGGCTTTTAACAGAATACAACACTCATTACTATTAAAAACACTAGAAAGCATAGTAACAAATGGAGTCTTCCTTTAAACAATAGGTAGTATCTCTCTAAAACCATCAGCAAGTAGTATATGTAATGAGGACAAGGTAAAAGAATTCCCAATAAGATTGGGGGTGAAAGAAATATATCCACTATCACCCCTCTTATTCAATTTGGTACTAGAAATGTTAGCAGTAGCAATAAGAGAAAAAAAAAGAAATTGAAAGCACCAAATTAAGCAAAGAAGAGAGCAAGCAATCACTCTTTTCAGATGATATGATGATATACTTAGAGAATCAAGTAAAAATCTATGAGATAAGAAACAAATTTGGCAAAGTTGCAGGATATGAAATAAACCAACATAAGTCCTCAGCATTCTTATATATTTCTAATGAAATACAACAGCATGAGATAGAAAGAAAAATCCTGTTACTGTAGACATAAAATTTGGGGGAATCTACCTGTCAAAAAACACCCAGGACTTATATGAATACAGTTACAAAATGCTTCACACAAATAAACTCTGATCTACATAAGTGGAAAAAACATCAATTGCTCATGGCTAGGTCAAGCTAATATATTAAAAACACAATTTTCCCTAAATTAAAATACATATTTAGTGCCATACCAATCAAAATTACTTTCTTGAGCTAGAAAAAATAGTAGCAAAATTCATTTCGAAGAATAAAAGGTCCAGAATATCAAGGGAACTAATGAAATGAAATTCTAGAGAAGGTGGCCTAGCCATACCAGATTTTAATCTTCATTATAAAACACCATTCATCAAACCACTTGGTACTGCTTGAGGAATAGAGTAGTGGATCAATGGAATAGATTTGGTACACAAGACTCAACACCCAATGACTATGGGAATCTCCAGTTTAAGAAACTCAAAGACCCTAGCATTTTGAATAAGAATGCACTATTTCACAAAAACTGCTGGGAAAACTGGAACATATTGGAGAAATTGAGCATAGCCCAATATCTAATTCTTTACACCAAAAGAAAGTCAAAATGGGTGCATGATCTAGGTATAAAGGCTGATATTCTAAGCAATCTAAGAGAGCAAGAGATAGTTTACCTGTCATATTTATGGAGGGGAAGTCTTGATGAAGAAACAAGACTTAGCATTATAAAATGCAAAATAGATAATTTTCATTACATTACATTGAAAAGTTTCTGTACAAATAAAGCCAATGTTACTAAGATTAAGAGGGAACTGGAAAACTGTGAAAGCATTTTTATAACCAGTATCTCTGGTAAAGTCCTCATTTCTAAAATATTCAAAGAATTGAGTCAAATCTATTAGAACACAAGCCAATCCCCAACTGTGGGATACATGTTCAGAGGATATGAACAGGCCGTTTTTAGAAGATGAAACTAAAGCTATCGATAAGCATATAAAAAATGCTCTAAATAACTGTTGATTAGAGAAATGCAAATCAAACCAGCTCTGAAGTAACACATCTCACCTGCCAGATTGGCTAAGATGATAAAACAGGAAAATTATAAATGCTGGAGAGGATGTGGAAAAATGGGAACACTAATGCATTATTAGTGTAGTTGTGAACTGATCCAACCATTCTGGAGAGCAATCTGGAACTATTCCCAAAGGGTTATAAATAAGTGCATACCTTGTGACCCAGCAATACCACTTCTAGTGTTATATCCCAAAGTATTCAGAGAAGTGGGAGAAGGACCCATATGTACAAAAATATTTATAGAAGCTCCTTTTGTAGTGGCAAAGGATTGGAAATCAAGGGGATGATATCAATTGGGGAATGGCTGAACAAGTTGTGGTATATGAATGTAATGGAATACTACTGTACTATAAGAAATGAGGAGGAGACAGACTTCATAATAACATGGAGAGACTTATATAAAATGATGCTGAGTGAGAAGGACAGAAGCAGGAGAAATCTATACACAATTGAAGACACAATGCATGTGTGATGACTAACTTCAATCGACTGGGCCCCTCTCAGCAATGCAAGGTCATGAGACAACTCCAAAAGCCCCATAATTGAAAGAGATATCTATATTCAGAGAAAGAGTTGCGGAGTCTGAATTCAGATTGAAACAAACTACTTGCTGTGTTTCTTTTTCTTATTTCATTTTGTTTCCTCTTTCCCACTGATCATTCCATCAGTTATAATTCTTCTTTACAACCTGACTAATGATTAATGTGAAGATATTTGTAGATCTTATATTCAAGTGCATGCCACTATAATGGGGTGGGGGGAGGTGGAGGAGAGGAAGGGGGTGAAAATTTGAAATTCCAGGGACTGTGGAAATGAATGTTGTAAACTAAAAATAAATTAACAAATTAATTTTTAAAAGTTTTTGTATGAATAAACCCAGTGAAATCAAGATTAAAAGGTGTAATGGAAATGCAAATTTAAAGATCTTCCCTGACCCTAGCTTAAGTGCACCTGGAGCCTGTGGTGGGAGGCTTGTTTTTCAGGAAAGCCCACACCTTGATACTTTGTGATTGGGCAGTGGGTCCAGAAGGTTGTTACATTCTCTGAGCCAGGAGAAGGCTATATAAACCCTGAGGAGAGGCTTTGCTTTGGGGCTCACTATGAGAAGTGTTGTGTGATTTGACCAGGTGAGACTCTGGGAAGCCGTTGTTGAGAGCCCCCCGGCTTTGAAAACCCAGATGTTGATGCTTCCCTCTCTGGTAACCGTGATTTGGTATTGATATAATGGTAGGACAGTTTGGAAGCCTGTCTGTTTGATCTGTAAGTTCTGTAACTCTGAAGTTTGGGGTGCTGACCTTTTCCCCCTGAACTAGGTAATGTATGTTTGTTTGATTAAAGTAAGCTTGTAAACCCATTTTGAGTTGCTTTCCTTTTGAAAAGTAGATCTAAGAACTTGTGTTGGCAGTCACCCTGGGGATATTGGGGTGCTTGCTGCTACAAAAGGGAAGAGGGAAACTGGGGGATAGCATTTTATAGCAAGCTTTTTTCTGATAGCTACATCATTTTTCAAATATATGGAAAAATTAGTCAAATTTCTAAAATTACCAGTCATTTCCTAGTTGATAAATTGTCAAAGGATATGACCAGGTAGTTTTCTGATGAAGTCAAAGCTATCTATAGTCCTATCAAAAAATGCTCTAAATCGTTATCAATTAGAGAAAATAAAATTTAAACAACTTTGAGGTATTGCCTAACACCAATTAGTTGGGCTAACATGACAGAAAAGGAAAATCCGATATGTTAGTGAGGATATTGGGAAATTGATACAATAATGCACTGTTTCTGGAACTTATCCAAGCATTCTGGAGAGCAATTTGGAACTCTGCCCAAAGAACTAAAAAAACTTTACCTACTCTTTGACCCAGCATTACTACTAGGTCTATACCCCATAGAAATAAAAGGAAAAGCACCAATGTGCACAAAAATATTTATAGAGATATTTTAAGGTGTCAGCAATGAATTGAAAATTTAAGAGATGCCTATCAATATTGTATAATGACCAATTGTAAGTGACTTAGCTATTTTCAGTAATACAGTGTTCTAAAATGATTCTGAAGGACTTATAATGATAAAAGCTATCCACCTTTAGAGAAATAACTAATGGACTCTAAATAAAAGACTACCAGCAAATAAGACACCTAGGTAATAAAAACAACAAAAAATTAGGCTCTTTACTTCTCA
This sequence comes from Gymnobelideus leadbeateri, assembly GCA_011680675.1. Taxonomy (NCBI): domain Eukaryota; kingdom Metazoa; phylum Chordata; class Mammalia; order Diprotodontia; family Petauridae; genus Gymnobelideus; species Gymnobelideus leadbeateri. The sequence goes on along the minus strand of WOXC01007191.1, from coordinate 51,168 downwards.
AGTAGGTGAGGGGCTATAACTGCCATTTATTGTCACATAAACTGTGTTTCTAAATTATAAAGAGATTCTCTTCTAACATTCTGGGAACTGGAGTCTCTGGAATGGAAAGAAAATATCATAGTCCAGACCATAATTTGTCTCACTTTACACTCATAGCTCAAAATTTTGGATTTAAAAAAAGACACATGTATTTGTCAAATATATTTCGATAAAAGAAAAAACCAACATCAATTGTATCCAGCAAACAGTTCCACTTATAACATAAAACCTGATTCAAAATAATTGCTTCTTAATGAATAAGTGAACAGTGGGGAAATGGGAGTTGAATAGATATATTCCTATTAGTTCACATTTTCCACAATACATCTGCCTTACCTGGTGCTGCAACTATGTGGTTGAACTGAGAGGATACATAACAGTTTTACACTTCTCTGGCAGTCTTTATATATGTAATGCTGTAATTTTCCTATTCCTTGTGAAGACTAACTGACTGACCTCAGTACTATAGGTTTTAAAATAGGACCCTGCTTTCCTTTAGCTATGTGTGACTATTCCCAAGGAGAAAGGCAATAACAACTACTTCTATAAATTTCACTTTTCTAGCCACCTTGACATTTTTCTCAAGTCATCATCAATACCTAAAACTATATTTCCAACGTAGCTGTGCATTTAATCCTTGCATTATGGCTCTGCCCACCTGTAGTACAACAGGTGCTACACCATAATATATGAACTATTTCAAATTCTCAGTTAATACTGATTCTTTAATAATTCACAATGAATATAAAAATATGTGCAATTTTCCTCCTGGATCCACTTCTGGTTCTGTTCCTTGCTGCCATATGCTGAGTGCCTTCTCATCTTGAAAGTTTCTTTTGCCTCTATGGTCTCTAATCCTGGAAAAATCCCTATGCTTCTAAAGTCCACTTTTCCTCTTGGGGGGTTCCTCCAAAAATCAACATTTTGAGAAAGGGTGCAGGTCAGCCATCCTTCATTCTTCTCCTTGTTCTACTTTTGATTCTCCAGAATTTACTTGCATGAGAAGCAATATAGAACTTCCTCACCCCCTTCAGATCCCTTTTATGTGTTGTCTTCCTGTATTAGAATGTAAACTTCTTGAGGGAAGTAAGCATCACTCATTTTGTCTGAATTTGTATCCCATAATGTATCCACAGCACTTAGCATTGGATGTGATACAACTTTAGTTCTTAATAAATGCTTGTTGATTTGACTTGATATAATACAATATGTCTAAAGAGAAATAAATAAAAGTTACTTTTGTTATATGCACTATGTCTCAAGCACAATTATAAATTTGTAATTACTGTGCATTCATTATCCTGATTAGAACATTTTGTTTTATTTAGGGTGAATCAGGGTTGTACAGATGAACCAATTACATCAATTATCACAATTTTAATGAATATTTTTAATAAATAGATAATTTTGATTTTTCATTCCTTAATTGTACATTAAATACACTTGAATATTAGCCCTTTTTAATCTTTTTAAAATTTGTTTATTTTTAGTTTACAAGATTCAATTCCATGGTTCCTTGGGTTTCAAATTTCCCTTCCCTCCTTCCCCCCAACTCCCATGATGGCATACAGTCTAGTACAGGATCTGCAAATACTTTCACAATAGACATTACTCAAGTTACAAATGCGTATTGTACTAGAGGGGATGAAAAATGGTAAAGAGGAAAACAAAACAAACAATGAAAAGAAAAAGATCAAGTCGTTTTCTTCCATCAGGATTCAAACTCAGTTCTTTCTAGTTATTTCTTTGAATGTAGACATCTCGCTCCTTCATGAGTCTTTTGGAATTGACTTACATCACAGCATTGCTGAGAAAAGCCCAGTCTGTCATAGTTGGTCTTCACACATATGTTGTGTCTGTGATTGTATACAAATTTCTCCTGGTTCTACTCTTCTCACTCAGCATCAGTTTGTTTAAGACTCTCCAGGTAAATATGAAAACCATCTCCTCCTCATTTCTTATAGCACTATAATATTCCATTACATGCACATACCACAACTTGTTTAGCCATTCCCCAATTGATGGGCACCCCTTTAATTTCCAATTCTTTGCAACCACAAAAAGAGCTGCTACAAATATTTTTGCATATATGGGTCTAGCTCCCTCTGCAATGATCTCTTTGGGATATAACACTAGAAGTGGTATTGCTGGGACAAAGGGTATGAAATTATTTATAGTCCTTTGTTCATAATTCCAGATTGCTCTCCATAATGGTTGGATAAGTTCACAACTCCAACAGCAATGCATTAGTGTTCCAATTTGCCCACATCCTCTTCAGCATTTGTCATTTTCTTGTTTTGTCATCTTAGCCAATCTGACTGGAGAGATGTGGAACATCAGAGTTGTTTTGATTTGCATTTCTCTAATCAAGACTGATTTGTGTATTTCTTCATATGCTTACAGATATCTTTAATTTCTTTCTCTGAGAACTGCCTGTCCATATATATTGACCATTTATCAATTGGGGAAGGACTTGTATTCTTATATATTTTATTCAATTCTCTGTAAATTTTAGAAATGAGTCCTTTATCAGAGACATAAGTTGTAAAAATTCTTTCCCAATTTCCCACCTCCCTCTTGATCTTGGTTTCATTGGCTTTGTTTGTACAGAAGCCTTTCAATTTAATATAATCAAATTTATCCATTTTGCATTTTATAATGCTCTCTAATTCTTGTTTGGTCCTAAAGTCTTTCCCTCTTCACAAATCTGACATGTAAACTATTCCTTGCTTTCCCAGATTGCTTACACTATTATCCTTTATACCTAGATCATGCACCCATTTAGACTTGATTTTGGTATATGGTGTTAGATAATGATCTATGCCCAGTTTCTGCCATACTGTATTCCAGTTTTCCCACCAGTTTTTGTCAAATAATACATTCTTACCCAAAAACTGGTGTCTTTAGGTTTATCCAAGAATACATTACTATACTCATTAACTGCTGGATCTCCTGCACCCAATCTATTCCATTGATCCACTACTCTTCACCTCTGCCAGTACCAAGCACTTTTGATGACTGCTGCTGTATAAAACAGATTAAAATCTGTTATAGCTAGTCCACCTTCCCTAGTATTTCTTTTCATTAATTCCCTTGGTATTCTAAATATATAATTTAGTTTGGGTAAAATTGTCATTTTTACTATATTAGCTCGACCCACCCATGAGCAAGTGATATTTTTCCAATTAGTTACATCTGAATTTATTTGTGTGAGGAGTGTTTTGTAATTGTGATCATATAGGTCCTGGGTTTGTTTGGCAGATAGATTCCCAAATATTTTCAAATATCTACAGTGACTTTAAATGGGATTTCTCTTTCTATCTCTTCCTGTTGAATTTCATTCTAGATATATAGGAATGCCGAAGACTTATGTGGGTTTATTTTATATCCTGCAACTTTGCCAAATTTATTTATTGTCTCAAGTAGATTTTTACTTGATTCTCTAGGATTCTCTAAGTATACCATCATATCATCTGCAAAGAGTGATAGCTTGGTCATTTCTTTGCCTAATTTGGTTCCTTTGATTTCTTTTTCTTCTCCAATTGCTACTGCTAGTGTTTTCAGTGCATACATTGAAATTATAGGGTTTTTTCATAAAAGCAGCTCCTAGTTTTATTTATTAATTCAATTGTTTTCTTAATTTCAATTTTATTAATCTCTCCTCTGGTTTTCAATATTTCTAATTTAGTACTAAATTGGGGATTTTCAATTTGTTCTTTTTCTAGCTTTTTCAATTGCATGTCCAATTCGTTGAACTCCCTTTTCTCTAATTTATTCATGTATGCACTCAGCGATATAAAACTTCCCCTCATTCTTTAGGATTAAGTTGTTTAGCTTCCAATTAGGTTTTAGTCTATCTTTCCATGGCCCTTTATTGCATATAATTTTTATAGCATCATGATCTGAGAATGATGCATTTAATATTTCTCCCTTTCTGCATTGAATTGTGAGGTTTTTATGTACCAGTACCAGGTTTCCAGTACCAGATTGAATAAGAAGTGTGATAGTGGACATCCTTGTTTCACTCCTGATCTTATTGGAAATGCTTCTAGTTTAACCCCATTGCATATAATACTTGCTGACAGTTTAAAATAGATTCTATCTACTATTTTAAGGAAGGCTCCATTTATTCCTATACTTTCTAGTGTTTTTAAGAGTAATGGATGTTGTTCTTTGTCAAAAGCCTTTTCTGCATCTATTGAGATAATCATGTAGTTTCTGCTAGTTTTATTGTTGATATGATCAATTACACTGATGGTTTTTCTAATATAAAACAACGCTTGCATTCCTGGAATAAATCCTACCTGATCAAAGTGTATTATTCTTGTGATAAGTTGTTGTAGTCTTTTAGCTAACATTTTATTTAAAATTTTTGCATCTGGATTCTTGAGGAAAATCGGGCTATACTTTTCTTTATCTGTTTTATCTCTTCCTGATTTAGGAATCAGTACCATATTTGGGTCATAGAAAGAATTTGGTAGGACTCCTTCTTCACTAATTTTTCCAAATAGTTTATAGAGTATTGGAATCAATTGTTCTTTAAATGTTTGATAGAATTCACTAGTAAACCCATCTGGCCCTGGGGATTTTTTCCTAGGGAGTTCATTGATGGCTTATTTGAATTCGTTTTCTGAGTTGGGGTTATTTAGCTAATTCACTTCCTCTTCAGTTAATCTGGACAACTTGTAATTTTGTAAATATTCATCCATTTCAATAAGATTGACATATTTACGTGCAGACAATTGGGAAAAATAATTCCTAATTATTGTTTTGATTTCCTCTTCATTCGAGGCATATTCACCATTTTCATTTTTGATACTCATAAGTTGGTTTTCTTCTTTCTTTTTTTAATCATATTTACCATTCTCTTCAATGAAAGTACTGATTTCTTGTTTAATGCACTCATTCTTTAGGATTAAGTTGTTTAGCTTCCAATTAGGTTTTAGTCTATCTTTCCATGGCCCTTTATTGCATATAATTTTATTGTATCATGATCTGAGAATGATGCATTTAATATTTCTCCCTTTCTGCACTGAATTGTGAGGTTTTTATGGCCTAGTACTTGGTCTATTTTTGAGTATGTACCATGCACTGCTGAGAAGAAAGTATATTCCTTTTTATCCCCATTCAGTTTTCTCCAGAGATCGATCTTATCTAGTCTTTCTAAAATTCTATTCACCTCCTTAACTTATTTCTTGTTTATTTTGAGGTTAGATTTATCAAGTTCAGAGAGGGGGAGACTAAGGTCCCCTGCTATCTATTTCTTCCTCTAATTCCTTTAACTTATCCTCTAGGAATTTGGATGCTGTGCCACTTGGTGCAAATGTGTAAAGTAATGATATTGCTTCATTTTCGATGGTGCCTTTAGCAGGATATAGTTTCCTTCTTTATCTCTTTTAATTAGATCTATTTTTGCTTTATCTGAGATAAGGATTGCTACCTCTGCTTTTCTTACTTTAGCCAAGGCATAATAAATTCTACTCCAGGCTTTTACCTTTACCCTGTGGGTATCCCTTTGTTTCAAATGTGTTTCTTGTAGACATCATATTGTAGGATTATGTTTTATAATCCATTCTGCTATCCACCTCTGTTTTATGGAAGAATTCACCCCATTCACATTCACAGTAATGATGACTATCTGTCTCTTCCCCTCCATCCTATTCCCTCCCCTGTTTATGTTTTTGCTTCTTCCTTTTCCCTTCCCCTCCTTGAAGTTTTCCCTTTTGACTGCGCCCTCCCTAAGTTTTCCCACCCAGTTACCCCCCTTCTTAATCTACCCTCTCCCTTTACTACTATTTTCCTCCCCTCTAATCCCCCGTTTAGCTTCCTCATTTTTATCCCCCCTTTATCCTCCTACTGCTTATAGGACAAAATAAGTTTTTATATTTATTAGAGTAAGTTACTCCCCATTTGACACCAAACCAATGAGAGTAAATTTCAAACAGTGCTCCTCTCCCTCCCTCCTTTTACTCTATTTAACGAATTTATGTATCTATTCAAATTAGAATCTTAAACTTTACTGATTAGGTTGATCCCTCTTTGAACCAGAACCAGTGAGAATAGTATTTAAATGTTGATGCTCTCCCTCTTTCTTTCCCCTTTACTATAGTGTGTTTTTATGCCTCTTCCAATGGCAAATTTTACGTTTTCCTATCTCATCCTTTCCTTTTATCCCATTACAGTCCCTTTGATCCCCTTAATATATATATATATATATATATATATATATATATATATATATATATATATATATATATATATATATATATATATATATTAAATCTTCAGGCTAGTTCATTCGTACCCATACACTCTATCTATGTATAACCCTTTTGAAGGTCATGATAATCATAAAATTTTCCATTTTGACAGTTATCAGTTCCTCATATAGGGATGGGAACATTTTGCTCTTGTTGCATATCAAGTTATGTGCATGTGTGCATGAGTGTGGGTGTGTGTATGTATATATGTACGTGTGAGTCTGTGTTTTCCTTGTTTACCTTTTTATGTCTTGAGTCTTGTAGTTGGAGATCAAATTTTCCATTGAGCTCTGGCTTTTTCATCAGGAATGTCTGAAATTCCCTTATTTCATTAAACCACCATCTCCTTGCCTGAAAAAATTATGCTCAGTTTTGCCGGGTAGTTTATCCTTGGCTCTAGTCCTAGCTCTCTTGCCCTACGAAATATCAAATTCCGATCCCTCTGATTTTTTAATGTAGAAGCTGCTAGGTCCTGTGTGATCCTAATTGTAGTTCCACAATGTTTGAATTGTTTCTTTTTGGCTGCTTGAAGTATTTCTTCCTTAATCTTGTAATTCTGTATTTGGCTACTATATTTCTTGGAGTTTTCAATTTGGGATCTCTTTCAGGAGGAGTCTAGTGAATTCTTTCAATAACTATTTTATCTTCTGATTCCTGGACTTTGACAATCTCTTGGAGGATGTTGTCTAGGCTCCTTTATTCGTCATGGTTTTCTGGTAGACCAATAATTCTTAAGTTATCTCTCCTGGATCTGTTCTATAGGTCAGTTGTTTTTCCAGTGAGATAATTTACATTTTCTTCCATTTTTTTTCATTTTATAGGTTTATTTACAAAGACATATACTATGGTAAATAGTTTGCTTACTCCATTCTTCAAAACTGCTTTTGTAAGTGGTTGTTGTTCTTCAAGTCTGATTCCTATATAGGTGAATCTTATTTCTTAAGCAGCTGATGTCTTAGTATGAGGAAAGGTGCAGCAAATCCAGATCCAAAAAATACAGTCATCATATCCAACAATCGCCATTTGTTTTCTACTGAAAATGGCAGGTTCTTGCTCCTTCCTGGGCGAGCGACCACTCAGATCTTCCAATTTTTCTATTGTCTTGTTTTGTTTGATTGACTCTTGATGCATCATAGAGCTGTGAGTTTCAATTTGATTGATTCTAATTTTTTAGCAAATTATAGTCTTTGGTTAGTTTTTGAAGGTCCTTTTTTAGGGAGGTATTTTCTCCAATTACTTCACTAATTTTACTTTTTAAGGATTTGTTTTCTTCACTTAAGCTTTTTTCCAAGTTGGTCACTGCCTCCCTGATTTGGTCTTTAAAATCTTTCTTAAGCTCCTCCAAGAATACTATTTGGGCGTGAGACCAGTTCATATTTCCTTCTGTGGTCTCAGGAGTGGGTAAAAAGTCCAAGTTGTCCTCTGTATTTGGTTGTTCTTGACCTACATAATAAGCTTAGATTGATTTTCTTGCCTTCCCCTTCTCCTTCTCAGCTTCCTTCCTTCCCATTGTGATTTCCTGTTTCTTAATTTCGCAGGTTGTGAGCTAAGGGCCTTGTCTTTCACGTTGATTGCTGTAGCCTCTGGGTGTTATGTTTGTGGCTAAGGCAGGAATCTCAGAGAGGTATGCTGATATGCACAGAGTAGCTTGTGGAAGAGGGGTGGTTTGGCCAGTTCTGATTTCTGCCTCTATACCCCTGGGCTATAGCTCAGGCAGGCTTTTGTTGAGCTGGGGCTTGTTGGGAACCCTCCCTCTCTTCTCTTCAGACTCCTGGCTATCTCAGTTATACCCCTTCTTGAAAACTCCCAAGACTGAGGCTATTTCCACTAACTTGGGATTTCAATCTGGGTGGGTGGCTTATCTTTGGGTTTTCTACTTCATGAAGGAGGATTCTGAGGGAGCAGCTAAAGTTTACTTTTCCATTCTAGCCCCTGCATATACAGGCAGGCAATTTCTAAACTTCCAGGCTGGGGGCAGTTAGCTTCAGGAGAAGCTGCTGCCACCACTGGGGGCTGACTCTCCTACCTAGCTCCAATGATTCCTCCTATTACCTTTTGAGATGACCAGGATATTACTGTGATTGGTCCTTGGTACGTCTGCAGGCTGGGGCTTCTTCTCTCTCTGGTGTAGTCTGCTTTTCTGCTCTTAAGTCTGAGGTATGCAGACCCCACATGCTCTGTGCTTTCATGTCTTATGCACTGGGCAATTTCCTGGGCTGGATTCTGCCACAATCCATCTCCAAGTGAATGTTGTCATTCCAGAATCTGTTCAGAATCACTTTTTAAGCTTTAGTGATGGGATTCACGGAGGAGTTTAGAGAAGTTACTGCTTCCTTTCCAACATCTTGGCACCAGCTCAGCCCTCTTTAATATTAAATAAAAAGAGGAGAAAAAACGTAAATAAGTTAAGGCTTCTTCTCTATTGTTTGAATACAGAGAGCCATTAACTTAAAATAAGTTTTGCCAAGCACTGTCATGAAGATTAAGAACAAGGAAACTTCAAGACCAAAATTGGATGCCCAAACTACAGAAATTATCTGTTCATCCTCTACCACATTATGATTTTCTTCAATCTGTATAATTTTGTTAAACTCATATATGCTTAATAGTATATTATTTTATGTATTAATCTCCATCTTTGTAACCCAATACTTGTGCTTAACCTTCAGTATTACTTTAGTTTTCTGATTCCACATCCATTACTTTAAATGTCCTCCTATTTATTACTCCATGAATTTAACCTCTTTTAGTAACTCTTTCATTTCTTATAAATGTATTTGTCAGTGTTTTCCAAATCAAACTATATTTAACACCAGTAAAATAATTAAAGGTTTCCTACTGACCATTCTGTTTTCTCAATGCAACATTGTAGGGAAGATGTGGAATAAAGAAAAAGAATACTAATACTACTACTAATAATAAGCATTTCTCTAATGCTTATTAACACTTGCAAAGTAATTTGCTTATATAATTTCATTTGCTCCTCACAATGACCATCGATCTAGGTGATCATTCTCAGTTTACCTATGTGGAAATTGATCCTGATGAAAACCGTCTAGGGTTACCCAGTCAGTAAATTTCTGAGGTGGTATTTTAAGCCATCTTATATGGCTTTTTGGCATCAAGCCAAACACTATCAGTTACTTCCTTCCCCCAAAAAAAGTTTTTAAAAAATCAACCAAACAATATGTAAGGGAAAGAATAGACAAATGGGTCAATTTTTAAAAAAAATGTTATATATTTCAAGAAAGAATGAACTGGGGGCAACTAGGTCATACAGTGAATAGAGCACTGGCCCTGCAGTCAGTAGGACGTGAGTTCATATCCAGCCTCAGACACTTAACACACACACACCCACAAAAACTAGCAGTGTGACCTTGGGCAAGTCACCTAACCCCAAATGCCCTCCAAATGGAAAAAAAAGAATAAATTGGTAAATATATTGTCTAAAACCGAAGTTTAGGAAATTCTGGTATAAGCCTCTTTGCCACCTCCTTCCCTTTTTAAATGCTCACTGATAAACTACTATATTTATTTTGTGCATACAGAATTCCTATGGTATTATTCAGTTTCTACCATGAGTAAATATCAGCAGTTACAGAGGATTTTTCTCCATAGATACCATATCCATCCTGACAAAAATTTGATAAGAGTCAACAAATATACATTGTTAACATTCTATTTTTCTCATTTTTGAGCCTATAGTCACGTCTAATGGGGATTTTTGCTACCTAGGTTTTTCCTGTCTTTGGCATTTGTTTTTATTATGTTATCCAGTACCACTTTGAGCTTCAGAATGAATTTTGCCAAGCATTATTTTCCTAAGATGAACTAAGCAGCATGTACATGGTTCATAATAAGATATGCCATACTAAAAATATTGAAGACAATTAGAATGCAGCACATATAACAATAAGACTATATACCACCCAATAATTCACAGAGTTCATAGTTTCATAGCAACATGCAGTTACATTAATAATCCACATAATTATACAAGAAAAATAATTTTAAACTCAAAGTATGACATCTAAAATCACATCTGGGTATGATTGATGTTTATAGTCAGTTGGTTCATCATTGTGAAGCCACCTCTCTTATCTACATGAGTTATTCTATAGCTTTCTTCACATATAAAATATGATTGTGTCCTATGAGATGCATACAGGACTTGTCATTTCAATGGTGTGTCAAAACCAAAATAAATATCGTATATAACTTGTTCTCCTTGTACTAGAATTTAAAATTGTAAGTTACGGTCTAGATCAACATAAAAAAATACTCATAGGAGAGAGGGGCATAGAAACTTTGATTTGTCTGATATACAAAACAATTTTAAGAGGAAGGAGAATAATGAAGTCCTGTGAGAGTACTTGAACTTTCTAAAATCTCTCTTGAGATTTTGCAACATTTCTCAGCTCCTAAAGTCAGTTCCCTAGAGAAATTTTCGTTGAAATAATATGCATATAGCTTAGATCTCAGAACTAAAAAAAAAGACCACCAATTGTTATTTTGGAGTACTATTTTTTGCCTACTTAAAAAAAATAACTGACCCATTGCAATCAAGACTAATCAGTTTTAAATTATTTTAGTTTTGTTTTGTGTTAAGAAAGTTATTGAAATGAGATCAATCAGCCAGCAGGTATGTGTACAATGTGAACTAAAATGCAAGACAAAAAATGTATACAAGATACTATTCCTGAACCCTCAGAACTGTATATTGTATTATATATTATAAAGAGAGAGAAAAATCTCCAAAGAATTAAAGTTGTCTAAAGGGCACATGGGCAATAGGAATAGGCTGCAACTGGTTATTTTTACAGAACAAAGACAGGAAAAGATGTCACCAGAGCAACGTGTGAGAAGGTAACTAGTCCAAGAAGTAAGGATGAGAGATAACATGTATATTTCCATGCTATCATCCATTATTGTCATCCATCTAATGTAAATAAAACTTAAGGAAGATCCTCCTCATGGAGGATTCATTAGGAGTGAATAAGAACCACATGATATGAGAAGGCATAAATTGATTAACATCTTATTCATGGAACAAGTATGAACATTAATGAGAAAACAGAACCATTAATATATAGAAGTAATGGAAATGAATAAGTTACTCTGAAGTTTACAATAGTAATAACAACAACAATAATAAATAGCATTTATATAGAGATTTAATGTTTGCAATGTTCTCAATGTACATTCTCTCATTTGATCCTTATGATAATTCTGTGAGTTAGATGCTATTATCCCTACTTGATAGATGAGGACCTGAGACCAAGAGTAGTTAAATAATTTGCCCAGGATAATAGATATTAAGAGTCTGAGAATTTGAACTCAAGTCTTCTCAGGCATTGCTTTTACCTGCTGTGACACTTATCTATCTAATTGCCTTATTTTGACCTCATTTTTTTTAACATCTGTAAAATGATGGATTGGGACTACAGGATTTCTAAGATCCTTGACTTGTCAAATATGTATTATATTATATATACAGAAATATACAGTCATAGATAGGAGAGATCAGTGCATTTTGGAGTGATCAGTTAAGGTTTGATTGGTGAAGTAAAATTTCCCCCGTCTTAGAGGATGGGTAAAATTTAAAATGGTCAGAGAGAGGACAAGATTATTTCATATGTAAAGAACAACATAAATTATGGAATATTAGAGCTTAGGAATCAAATCATTAAATTTATAAGTAGAACTTTCATTTGAAATTATTTATATTGTTATTTACTTACATTTAAAAATATAATATACTCATTTTAAAAAGTGCCAGAGGAGGGTGCTCACTTTGAGAAGTGTTGTGTAATTTGACCAGATGAGACTCTGGGCAGCTGTTGAGAGCCCCCCCAGCTTTGAAAACCCAGATGTTGATGCTTCCCTCTCTGGTAACTGTGATTTGGTATTGATGTAATGGTTGGACAATTTGGGAGCCTGTCTGCTTGGTCTGTTTCTCTGTCTTGTGAGTTCTGACTGCATACTTTGAAATTCGGGGTTCCGTGATTTTTTCCCCCAAACTAGGTAAAAGATATATGTTTTATTGATTAAAGTAAACTTGTTAACCCATTTTGAGTTGCTTTCCTTTAGAAAAGCAGAGCTAAGAACCTGTGTTGGCAGCCACCCTGGGGATGTCAGGGTGCTTGCTGCTACAAATGGTGAAAAGGATGGGATCTGCAGAGAAAAAGGAAAGTATGGGGCTGGGATAATTGTTTCCCAGTTGTGGTAGCTGTGACTCTGTGGAGCCATGGAGCAGGAGAGAAAAGCAGCCTGCACGCTGACTTCACTGAGCTAGAGCAGGAATGGTGAGCTGCCTGCATGGAGACCTGTGGAGAATCCAGGTTCTGCTGCCCTCTACAGTAGGAGAAGTAACCCAGGAGTTTGGAAATCAGCCACAGGACAAGATAAGGACTGTGGGGCAAAGCAGGGGCACCAAATGTTTCCTTGCAGCATTCCACAGTTTGGGAACCAGGGGGAGAATGGACTTGTGACTCTGGTGGGTGGAGTGAAGTGCCATGGACCACCAAGGACCCCATGTAGGTTTTCTTGCCCAGCCCCTTCTCTGGACATGGAAGCAGGGGCTGGAGCAGTGTGAGGGGAAGGACACCCCCCTCTTCCCAAGAGAACTTTATTTGGACTCTTGTTTTGAATTGATGTGATAATGCAATGAACTTTGTGCTTAAATCCCAGTGGCCACTTTGGTAACTTTAGTTATGTGGCAGGAAAATGTGACCTAAGAGATGTTTAGTGCTAATTCACATGTAAATTGTCTATGCTATGGGCATGAAACATCTTGGGGCAGAATGTAAAGGAAATGCAAATTTAAAGATATTCCCTGCTGCTAGGCACTTTGATAGGCTTAAGACACTCTGAGAACCTTCATTAATTAGAAAATATACTATGCCCCCTAATAGGCTGAATGTGGTCACATGGAGCCTGTGGCATGAGGCTTTGTTTTCAGGAATGCCTACACCTTGGTGCTGTGTGATTGGGCAATGGGTCAAGGGGGTGGTTACATTCTGTGAGCTAGGAAAAGGCTATATAATCCCTAATGTGAGGCTTTGTTTTGGGGCTCAATTTGAGAAGTGTTGTGTGATTTGACCAGATAAGACTCTGGGCAGCTGTTGAGAGCCCCCAGCTTTAAAAACCCAGATGTTGATGCTTCAATGTCTGGTAACTGTGATTTGGTATTGATGTAATGGTTGGATAGTTTGGGAGCTTGTCTGCTTGATCTGTTTCTCTGTCTTCTAAGTTCTGTCTGTATACTTTGAAATTTGGGGTTCTGAACTTTTTCCCCTGAACTAGGTAAATGATATATGTTTGATTGATTAAATTAAGCTTGTTAACACCACCCCCCCCCAAAAAAAAAACGTGCCAGAGGAGCATGGTATAGTGGATGGAGCACTGGACTTTGAGCCAAAAAGATCTGAGTTCAAATATTATGTCTAAAATCTATTCGTGTCATTGAGTAAATCACTTAATCTAACTGAATTTTCTTTCCACATATGCAAAAAGAAGGGTCAGAATGAATGGCTCTGAAGGTCCCATCTGCCATGAAATCCATGATTCTATGAACTTTATAGTAGTGAGAACTATTCATTAATTTCAGGGGAATGTCGTTCATATATATATATATATATATATATATATATATATATATATATATATATATATATATATATATATATATATATATATGTATGTATGTATGTATGTATATACATATATATATGTATGTATGTATGTATGTATATACATATATATATGTATGTATGTATGTATGTATTTGAGACATTTAATTTTAAAACTTCAAATCCCAGATCCATTCCCTTAGTCACTTGTCACCCACTCCTGCTGAGAAGGTAATTAATTCAGTATATGTTGTACATGTATAACTATGCAAAATATTACCATAGTAGATATATTGTAAAAGACTGACTATATTTCCCTCCCACTCATCCCACCCCACCTGGTCCATTCCCTACATTGATCCTGTCCCTCTTCAAAAGTGGGTGTCCCCAACCTCCCCTACCACCAGCATGCCCTCCCCTCCATCATCCCTCTTCTCAACCCTCTCCCCCCTACTCTCCTGCAGGGTGAGATATCCTAATTAGTATTTATGTCATTTTCTCCCTGAGGCAAATTCAATGAGGATATGGTTTTGCCTTTTTGCCTTCCTGGTCTTCCCCTCCCCTGCAACTACTTCGCTCTGCATTTTCTACATAAGATAATTTTTTCCCCTCACTTCTCTCCCCATCTCCTCTTGCCACATTTCTCTCTCACTTCTTAACTTCACCCCTTAAGTGCCATCCCTTCCCACCAAATTTGACTTGAGCCCTCTATCCACGTATACCTGTAAACATATATACACACATTCACATATGTATTCACATACCCATATACACTTCTTCAATTATTTATATACTGGGAAAAGTTTCAGCAGTCACAGTTATTGTTTTTTCCATGTAGGAATGTAAATAGTTCAACTTTGATAAGTTCCTTTTGATTTCTTTTACCTGTTTACCATCTCAAGTATCTCTTGCTTCTTATGTCTGAATGTCAAATTTTCTGTTCAACTATGTTGTTTTTTTTTTTTTCCTCAAGAATGTTGGAATTTCCTCTATTCCACTGAATGACCATATTTTCCCCTGAAACAAGATACTCAGTTTTGCTGGGTAGGTAATTCTTGATTTAAATTCCAGGTCCTTTGCCCTCTGGAATATCATATTCCATGCCCTTCAATCCATCAATGTAGAATTGTTACTTCCTGGCTGCTAGTAGTATTTTCTCCTTGACCTGGGAATTCTGGACCCTGGCTATAATATTCCTAGGAGTTTTCTTTTTGGGATCATTTTCAGGAGGTGATCTGTAGATTCCTTCAACCTCTATTTCACCCTCTGGGTCTAAAACATCAGGGCAATTTTCTGGAGAATTTCTTGAAGGATGATTTCTAGGTTCTATCCTTGATCATGGCTTTCAGGTAGTCCAATAATCTCCAGGTCAGTGGTTTTTCCCATGAGATATTTCACATTGCCTTCTATTCTTTCAGTTGCTTGGATCTGTTTAACAGCATCTTGATTTTTCATAAAGTCACTAGCTTCCATTTGCTCTAGTCTAATTCTGAAGGAATGAATCTCCTCAGTGAGCTTTTGAGATTCTTTTTCCATCTGGCAAAGTTGGGTTTTTAAGGCATCCTTCTCCTCATTGGCTTTTTGGGCCTCTTTCACAACTTGAGTTAGTCTATTTTTTAAGGTGTTATTTTCATCGGTCAGGCTGTTGACTCTCATTTCATACTTTACCTGCATCCTTCTCATTCCTCTTCCCAATTTTTTCTCCACTTCTCTTATCTGTTTTTTTTTTTTAATCCTTCTAAAGTTCCTCTATGGCCTGTAACCCACTCATATTTTCATTTGGGGCTTTTGGTGCAGGATTTCTCACCTCACAGTCCTCCTCCTGTTCCATGCTTCGATCCACTTTGCCCCCAAAATAAGAGTCTAATGTTGCATTTCTCTGTTTATTTTGTTTCCTTTGCCCATGCAGGTTGCCACTTAATTATTTGACTTTTGGGCTTGTTGCCACAGTAGGACTCTGCCACCAGACAGGGGCGCTACCGTCCCAAATGTTGGGTCTTCTCAACTACCAGAGGTATTAGTTGGGTGGCCTCTGTGAAGCCTATACACGCTCTGGCAAGCTGGACACACACCCGAAGACCTCCACCCCTGACCACAATCCAGATCCAGGGAGGGTAAAGCCAGAGTGATTACCCCCTACAATCCACAAACCAGGAGCTGGAGCTGCAACTGAAGCTGGAAAATGGCAGCTGTGTGGAGTGCCTCCTCAGCAGCTTCTCACCCCCAGGGGAAGAAGCTGACTTGCTCCCAAATACTTGTCCCAAAATCCATAGGGCACTAACCTCTCACTTGTTCCTAGGAATCTATATGTTGATAATTCTGGAAAAGCCATAGCAGCTGGTGTTTTGTGGTCCCTCCAGCCAGCTGCTGGTCTGGCCACCCTGGGGCTAAAACCTCCGACTCACTCAGTCCTGGGCTCAACTCCCAGAGTGCTGGGGTGACCACTCCCTTCTGGGCTGCTGGGCTGCTGGGCTGTCCACAATGGGAGGCTAGCTTCTCTGTATTATTCTGTGGGTTCCGGAGCTCCAGAGGTTGTTCAGAGTCCCACTTTTACATAATTTCCACTCTGTGGAAGTGCTATTTCTACTCCACCATCTTGGCTCTGCCCCCCATGTCATTCATTTTTAATAACCAACTACCATTTACCAACTGGAGATGAATTTATATGAG
Organism: Gymnobelideus leadbeateri; assembly: GCA_011680675.1. NCBI lineage: Eukaryota > Metazoa > Chordata > Mammalia > Diprotodontia > Petauridae > Gymnobelideus > Gymnobelideus leadbeateri. The sequence continues at coordinate 34,568 of WOXC01007191.1, read as the reverse complement.
TGAAAAAACTTTGATCCATGTTGCAAAGTCTTGTTATTTCTATTAACTTTAATGTATTTAATGTATTAATGTATTTAATTTAATGTATTTCTATTAATTTTAATGACCATTTAAATGATGACAAACATACACACAGAATTTTAGTTTTTGTATATTTTACATAGATCTGTTTCTTTTATTAAGAATTATGGGGATAGGCAGCTCCTGGGACTTTGTCCCTAGGACTGCTGCTGGCCAGCTAATAAACGCTTCCTGAATTCGATTATTGATGGTCTTGGCCTGGTGATTCTGTCCGAGTGTCCATTTCACTTGGAGGTCCACCGACGACATGTTAGTCCTCAGTGACACTCTGGAGGGCCGTCCCTGTGACGAGCGGACCGAAGTCTTGAGTTGACTAGTCACCCCTTAGCCTCACCATGACCGGGTTTCGGCTTCGCCCAGAGGTGCGGATAGAGGGTGGGGGAGGCCACCGATTTGCTTATATCGGCCCCCCTCTCTGACGGTGCCTTTTGATCAACATCGAACCCGCCAAATTCTCTCTGAAGCGTTCTGTATCTGTTCTGGTGAGTACTCTTCTGGTGTGTGACTGTATGGGGCCTGAGGAGGCACAACCCATCTTCACTGCTCCGCCCTGGGACGCCAGGTGTGGGAGCCTGTTCATTTCTTTTCTTTCACTCTCAGTTCTTCCTGAAATGCTCCCTGGGGAACTTTGCTTCTGCCTTGTCACTGTCTGTTTTGCTCTGTGTATATTGTGTTCTACTTTTTGTCAGTCCGCTGTCTTCTACCTGCGGGGCTTAACCACTTTCACTGCAAGAGTCTCTCATTTAGTTAAGAATGGGGCAATCAACATCTAGCTCCCAGACCCCGCTCCAACAAGTGTTAAAAGATTTTGCTAACATCAAACCTCCCCTATATCTTGTTTTATCTCCCTCCCCAGAGGAGATGGGGGTTCCGGGGGACCCCCTATCCCCCTCTGCTCCTCCACCTCCCTACCTGGTCCAGCTGGACTCTACCTCTGATCTCACTGGTCCCTCACATACTCATGGGGGCACCCCCTATGGCCCTGGTTCAGTATCTAGGGACCAGGTCCCAAGTCCTGACAAAACCCCCACTTCTGCCCAGCTATTTCTCCCTGAGAGAAACCCCGGTGGTCAACAACCCCGGACAAGCTCCCTTCACCGATGCCGAAGGTAGGCTGGAGAAGGAGAGAAAGAGAGGCAGGCAGACAAGAATTTTACTATTTCCTGCCTCACCTAAAAGAGGAAAAAATTGTGTATAAAACTGTTAGTCAATTAAATTCATATGAGAAGTAAAGAGTGTCACTCCTAATTTGATGCTAAAGGTAAGTCAGAATTCATTGTACTATTTGGTATTTAGGCAAATTGGAATATTTTCTAAGATTTGATAAGAAAAAGTGAATTTTCTTTTGGGTTCTCTAGTAGTGAGAAAGGGGGAAGGCGCCCCCCCAATATCACTTGCTGGAGAGATCAAAGCTATCACTTCCAAAGAAGTTTTTGTAAGGAGTGGACACATAAAGTTTATTGGAGTAAAAGTTAAATTGGCTGAAAACATTTTACAAAACTTTATTAAAGTTTCTCATTCTAAAAAAAAAAAATAGAGAGTGCTAAAGAATATAGGGAATTTGAGTTAAGCTACCCCACTTGAAAAAGAAGGGGGAGCTGCAGCTATATTGAGGGGCCTGGCAACACCCCAGGGTACCCCGAAACCCACACCTCCAGGCATGAAGATGACCCCCTCTCCTTTCAAAATCCTGGGTCCTCAACCAGGCTCTGCAGTTGTGGGGAGAGAAGAAAAGCCTCTGTACTTGGTAAGCCCAATTTTTCTATCAGTAATTTTTGTATGTGATGAATTGGAAATGCAATTTATGTCATAATGTCATTGTGTTATTATGGTATCTCTAAATTGTAAAATCCTCTTATACTGTAAAAGTTTGAGTGACCATTATGAGCCAGAAATGTTGTTAGATAAAGCAGTTTTCAATCTGAAAATTGTTGAAACTAAAAGATGGACAAAAAGTTGTGTAAAATCAGTTATGTTACTTTATCAGTTCTGCTAATCCTGTCTTATGTTTATTTCATGTGAATTGGATTTTTTTTGTTATAAGATCTGACAATTTAAAGCTGTTATATTTGGGATACAAACAGGTAGTAGTAATAATTGCTGATATTTACTGTGATAGCTGATTGTTCATTTAAGTTTTTGGCTATTCTGGAAATATGCAGTGACTTAAAATTATGGTTTCCACCTTACTAATGATGAAATGAATAATTATGCACAGTGAATTGTAAAGGCATTTTGTAGAATTCTTATTGAGCAAATGAGAAACTTGAAAAAAAAGGAAAGAAAAATATAGGGATGTGGTTTTTAAGCTTGCTTCATCTAAGTATGTATTTATGTTAATTTGAAAGTTTATGAATCACCACATTGACCATCTATGTGAGATTCCAGAATGTAATTGATTTCTAGTGATAAGTTGATTGAGTGTGTGGCAACAAGAAAATTTTAGTTCTGTGTAACTTCAAAAACTTGATTTTTAAGGTCACCAGATTGGTAATTCATTTGTTTTTATTTTAAAGTTCAAATTTAAGAACATGATAATTGTTTACGGTATTGTTACTGGTAAAAAGTTGTATTATCTGTGCTGTATAAGAAGCAGTTTTCTTAAAGTCTTGGAGTATTGTAATTTGGGAAATCATAAGCTTCCAACTCTGTCTTTGTTTAAAAGGAAGTTTCAGTTAAGACTGTTTAAACTTGTAAGATTTTGTAACCAAGCTATTCGTTACCGCATAAACCAAGTATTTACAAAAGTATACTTGTAAAAGGTAATTATTGGTAATTGTGTGAAGAAAATATCTGTGAGACCTCCTTGTATAAATTTTGTTAATTACTGGGAGAAAGAATTTATGACCAGAGAATTTAGGAATTGTATAGTTAATGATATCAGGATAAACTGTTTTTGAAAAAGGGAAATATTCTTATGAAGAAATGATTATAAGATCTTTGGTATGAGATGATGGGGAAACAATCTTATTAGTCCTGGGAGAGGAAGCAGGGAGAGAAGGACAGCAGGTAGAGAAATCTGCCCATTAGTGAATTAAATATTATCTGTAGTTAATTGCTTATAATCAGAATGATTTGATGAAACTGTGGGAATTTGTTTTAATACTAAAATCTAAAATTGTTAATTGATTACTATATGTGGAAAAGAGGATACTGGATGAAAACTTTATTCTGACCAGTTCTGCCCATTCAGAACAGTCCTCCTGCATGTATGAGATTGGCCAAGCAGGGGCATCATTATTAGCCCTTCCCCCAGTCTCTCCTGCTTAGAATTCATAGAAATTTTCCTTATGTTGTAAAACTGCCAAATCCCCTAGAAACTATCTCTATTAGGCAAGGTCATTCAGCCTGGGAAAGGAACTTGTTTAAGTGTAGTTTTAAATGAACCTAACTTGCTAAGAAGTTGCAAAGATTAGAAGGATTTCTATCAATTGGCTTTTAGATTTCAGAAGGAAAGATAGTAAATGGAATTCTTTACATTTGTGAGACCTGATGAATCATCATTGCTTAGTGCAGCTCCATGAAAATAAAAATAACTAACTAGCTCTAAGCTGTGATCAGTGAAGCTTGTTGTTTAAGGTAAAAGGTACTTGGGACCATAACTAAATTTTATTTTGAGTTTGAATTTGGGTATAGTTGTCTGCATTAAATCAGTATCTCGGAGAAAATGCCACAAGCTACTCAGAGGGAATGTGATCCTGTACTGCTGATAGGTGGAAGTCTACATTTGGTAAAGGCCGAAGGGACAATCTTAGCTTCTGTCTGGGATGGGATCCCTCCTGGCTCAGTTTACCCATGGGATTCCTTTGAAAAGGAATGTTTCCCACCTATTCCTGAATCTAGCTATAAGATGGAACAGATACTGCATGGTTGGATATCTGTGACTTTACCTGAATTTAAACAGAGTCAAGGATGTTTTATCCTGCCATATTTGGAATGTCACATGTCCCTGCTTTTTTCCTTCTATAGCAAGTTTCCATGATCAGAGCACGTAGTCAGTAACAGATATGAGTTCTTCCAGCTTACTGGAAAATCTAATATTATTTTTCATTTGGAATTGGAACATGTGCAGAAAGTATGCAAATTGCTTAAGGTCATTTTGAAAGTTTTCAACTAACTTTCTTCATAAAAGTTTAGTGATCAATTATAAATCTTGAAACTGTTTTAAAAGAAGGGAAAATACTTTCAGAAGAAATTTTTAAATCCCTAGTGTAATTTTAAGAGGCCTATTAAAACTTTCCTTTGCAAGATAAATTTGTTGCTAAACTAATGTAATGAGTTGTAAATCAGAAGGGATCTTGCTGTTTTGATCTGAATATGTAGTTATTCCATTATCTAAGCAAAAGTTAACATCTGTAACTGAATGTACATGTAAAAGATTCAATTTCTGAATTATCTCTTTCTTCCTGAGTGAATCTGCATTCACTGTGTACTGTATACTGTATATATAATCTGTGTACCTATGAAACTATGATCTACCCAAATGTACTATGAAACATAGATCTACCCAAATGATTTTGGGTCCCAGCTGTTTAAGGGGGAGATGATCAGGTCCTTGGATTCTCAGCTTTGACTTCCTTGAGCAGCTGGCATCTGAAATTTTCTCAGAGCTCAGAACTCAAGGCTGAGAAAGTCCAGACCATTCCCTAACATATGGAAGATTACCACCCATTCTTCCTCTAATCTGGGAAGACCTAAAAGCTGAAATCACTAACTCTTCCCTTATCAAGTTCCTTCAGGGTCTGCAGGCGATTCAGAAAAAAACTCCTTCCCTCAGCTCTCCTGATCCTGATCCCGATCCGGAGTTATGCCTCAGCTTACCTGTTTCAACCTGGGGATTCTGTGCTGGTAAAAAGAAATTCATGGTCTGGAGCAGAGGTGGAAGGGACCACACATCATGATCCCCACTACACCTACTGCTGTCAAAGTGGACTCTATCCCCACATGACAACATTACACCAGAGTGAAGCCTGCTGTCACCTCAGAATGGAAAACAGAAGTCCATGAGCACCCCCTAAAGCTAAGACTATCCGATCCTCTCCCTGATTCCCCTTTTACCTCCTTGCGCGCCCCCCACAATCCCCATCATTCCCCAGCTCCACTCTACCCTTCCCTCTTTGATTTGTCACTTTGCCCTTCCTGAATGTCAGACACAAATCCACTCACCCTTTCCTTGATTTGTAAAACAGACAGCCCAACCTTCCCTTAATTGATTTGTAAAACAGAGAACTCCACCTTGCTTAATCTGTAAACAGGCAGAACCCTGACCCCTTGCTTACCCTTGATTAATCTGTGGGTGGGAGACCCAGCCTAGGGTTTCCCCGCCAGTGGGAAATTCAAGTGTACACTGACCAATCATTGGAGTTTCAGCCTACATCACTGTAATTTCATCTTAAGTAACCTAGTTAGGAAACTCCTTTGTTAAAGGCAGTACAGTTATGTTGGTAAAAGAATATGTAGTATGTAGAAATATGAAGGAAAGTGAAAAAAGTCTGAGTAATGGGTTATACTAGCCCATCCTCACTCCACTTCTGGTCAATTTTCTCTTCTTTTTGGCCCTTGTTTGTTTAATCTCCTGGTTAGATTTGTGTCTTCTAGGTTCAGCACCCTTCACTTGCAGATGACAGCTCAGGCTGAGTACCAACCCCTGTCCAAGATCATGACCCTTCACCCTCTGGACCTGGCATAGGCCAGGTTCTGGACACTGGCTATAGACCACCACCCCCCCCCCCCTTGAGCGATGGAACCCTGTGAGGCAGGGACAGCTCTACACCCCTTCCCAGCGAGAAGCAGTTCAGGAAGCTGAGATCATCGCCCCTTGCCCCCAAATTATTTGGGTGCCATCTGTTTAAGCGGGGGGGATGAAGGGATCCTTAGAATGTATATATGTTTGTAACATCGGTTTGTAATATCAATCTGTAACATCAACTTGTAAATGGGGTGCTTTGGGATCTATGTCTGTAAAACCTATTTGTAAAAGCAGTCTGTAATGTCACACCTCCCCCCCAGTCTCAAAACATTAACTCTGCCCCTTCCCCCTGCCAGGACTCTGCCCAGCAACAACTCATGAACTGTTTATCTCTGCCTGAAACAATAAGCTAAGCCTTCCCGGTAAAGTCTGAAAGCCATAGTAGTAGCTAAGAAGCTGTTTTTTGAGATCCTTCCCAGATTTGGTATTCCAATGACTATAGGATCTGACAATGGACCTGCCTTTGTCTCCTCGGTAGTGCAAAATTTGTCTAAAATGCTTGGGGTTAGATGGAAGTTGCATTGTGCTTATAGGCAACAAAGTTCAGGACAGGTGGAAAGGATGAATAGGACCTTGAAGGAGCATATTGCTAAATTAAAAGTAGAAACCGGCGAAACTTGGGTGAGCCTCCTTCCCTTTGCCCTACTTCAAGTCAGGTGTACCCCAAATCCTGCTACTCTTTCCCTATCACCCTTTGAGGTCATGTTTGGCGCTCCCCCTCCCATTTTACCTCGGGTATCTGAATCTGAACCTCTTGACCTCACTAATACTAGTCTTCTGAAGTCCTTACAGGCATTGATGGAGGTGCAAGCTGCTGTCCATACCCTGCTTGAGGCATCCAGTGACCACCCTCCTGAGACACCCTTGACCATACAACCCGGTGAAGGTGGCCGGTCACAACCTGCTCAACCGCCTGAACAATGGTTGGCCACCCCTACCGGCGACCTGCCAGGAGTCTTGGGTGATTACTCCCAAAAAGGACTCTGACCGGTTCCTAACGCCTCCAGAGGGACTCTGGTTCGCTTGCACCCTTGGCCTCACAACTTGTCTTGGGGAAGTACATTTCACTGACCCGAATGAGCTATGTGTAGTGGCTCATGTACTTCCCCAGGTTTACATTTACTCTGAGGAGGGGGCATCTGAACGTTTTGACCTTTCGAGGCAGCCACAGGCAGCCCCCTTCCTAGTTCCCCTCCTGGTGGGCCTAGGCATTGCAGGCTCCACGGCCGTGGGGGTGGCAGCCCTGGTCAAAGACAACACTAATTTCCAGTCCCTCAGCAAACAGGTGGACCAAGACCTTAGGTCCCTACAGGGCTTGGTCACCCATTTGGAATCTTCCTTGGACTCCTTGGCAGAGGTTGTCCTGCAAAATCGACGAGGGTTGGACCTCCTGTTCCTAAAACAGGGGGGGTCTGTGCATGGCCCTGGACGAAACCTGTTGTTTTTACGCTAACAGATCCGGAGTTATACGGGAATCCCTTGCCACTCTCCATAAGCGCTTGGACGAGCGAGATCAAGCCCGCAGATCCACCTCCTCTTGGTACCAGTCCCTGTATGACTGGTCCCCCTGGTTAACGACCCTTCTCTCCGCCCTTGCTGGCCCTCTACTTCTTGTCGTGCTAACCCGGACCATCAGCCCCTGTCTGATTAACCGCCTGCTCTCTTTTATCTAATCCAGACTGGAGGCCACCAAACTTTTTGCAATCCACATGTCCTACAAAACCCTAGAATCGGAAGAATCCTTAGTCTGACCTAAAACAGGGGGGAGTGTAGTATGCCTTGACATTTCACTGACTTACGAGAGGCCCATCTTTGTATCCTGAATTCTTGTAAACCCAAGAATCCTCCATTCCGCTAGGTTATCGAACATCTTTAACCCAGTGTGCCCCAGCCCACTCTTATCTCATCATACCAAACCCAAGAATCCTCCATTCCTCTAGGTTATCGAACATCTTTAACCCAGTGTGCCCCAGCGCACTCTTATCTCATCAGACCAAACCCAAGAATCCTCCATTCCTCTAGAACATCTTTAACCCAGTGTGCCCCAGCCCACTCTTATCTCATCCGACCAAACCCAAGAATCCTCCCTTTGGTCATTGAACAACCTGCGTTATCTAAGAGTGCCCCCGCCCCATATCCTGCCCGACCAGCCTGCCCCTGATATGATGGTAGCTTTTGGACTATTTAAACTGTGTGTCTACTGGGGTTCAGGGCAGCTCCTGGGACTTTGTCCCTAGGACTGCCGCTGGCCAGCTAATAAATGCTTCCTGAATTCGAAAAAAAAAAAAAAAGAATTATGGGGATCACCAGCAGCTGTGGGAGTTTCCAGAATTATCAAACTATAAATGCCAAAGGAAAAGTGAGAGGTAGTGTGGACTTTGGAAGCAGGAGGTTTAGGAGTATGGTCTGGCCTCTCTCCATGGAGGGAGAAGTGGCTGAGGTGCAGCAGCCACAACCACATTGCTGCTTCAGTGTTCCTGGCCTGCAAATTGTAGGATGACCAAGCAAGCATTCTGAGAGGGTAATTGCTTTTGCTTTAATCTCCTTGACTCTGGATTGCTGTCCAGAGTGGTAGTCTTGGGGTGTGTGACCTGGTGCCAGAGGCAGTGGAGGCTTCAGAGAGGGCACCCAACTAATAGCTCCAGCACATGTGAAAAACGCAGGGATTTGGGAAAATGCTCTGCTCTCTTGAAGCAGAGTTTGCTTGTGACAAAAGCCCCAAAGTCAAGGAATTGAGTGGCAACGTGAGCAAGGAAAGGAAGCAAAGCAAGCACAGGAGTCAAAACTTAGATTCCTTTTTGGGGGACAAAAAACATCAAATCATGGAAAAGGAGGAAGACAACAAAGTCAGAACTTCTGCACCAAAAGCTTCTAAGAAAAAGATGAGCTGGTTACAGGACATAGAGGAGCTTAAGAAGGATTTTGAAAACCAAGTAAGTGAATTAGAGGAAAAATTGGTAAGTGAAATATGAATGATGCAAGAAAATCATGAAGAAACTGACTGAAGAAAATACCTTAAAAAGGCATTTACTTAAATGGCAAAAGAAGCTCAAAAAGGCAAAGAGGAGAAGAATGCCTTAAAAAGCTGAATTTGCCAGATGGCAAAATAATCTCAAAAGCTCTCTGAAGAGATTAATTCCTTCAGAATTAAAGTGGAGTAAATGGAGCTAGTAAATCTGTGAGAAATCAAGATATTATTAAACAGATCCAAATAAATGAAAAAATAGAAGGCAGTGTGAAATATCTCATTGGAAAAACCACTGACCTGGAAAATAGATCCAGGATAAATAATTATTGGACTACCGGAAAGCCATGATCAAAAAAGGAACCTAGAAATCATCCTTCAAGAAATTCTCAAGAAAAATTACCCTGATGTTTTAGAACCAGAGGGCAAAACAGAGGTTGAAAGAATCCACTGATCACCTCTTGAAAAACATCCCCAAAATAAAACTCCTAGGAATATTATAGCCACATTTTGGAGTTCCCAGATCAAGGAGAAAATATTACAAGCAGCCAACAGGGAACAATTTGAATATTGTGGAAACACAATCAGATCAGTATAACACAGGACCTAGTAGCTTCTACATTGAGGGATCCAATGGCTTAGAATATGATATTCTGAAGGTCAAAGGAACTTGTATTAACCAAGAATCACCTACCCAGCAAAACTGAGTATCATGTTTCAGGAGAAAATATGGTCATTCAATGAAAAAGAGGACTTTCAACCATTCTTGATGAAAAAATATAAATTAAATAGAAAATTTGACATTCAGATTCAGGAAGCAAGAGAAGTATGAAAAGGTAAACAGGGAAAAGAAATAATAAAGTACTTATCAACTTTGAACTATTGCATTCCTACATGGAAAAATAATAATTGTAATTTATGAAACTCTTCTCAGTATGACAATAGTTGAAGGGAATATAAATGTGTCTGTATAAATGGGTAAATCATCTCATATCCAGAGGCAAGTAAAAACTGTTACAATGGAGGGGAAGAACAGGAAGGAAAAAATGAATGTGTTTGTCTTACTCTCATTGAATTTGGCTTAGTGAGGGAATGACATACACACTAAATAGGGTATCTTGCCCTATAGGAAAAGGTTGAGAGGGCGGTATATTGGGGGGACGACAGATTGAGGGGAAGGTCAGTTAGAAGCACATGCTTTTTAAAAGGGACCAGGTCAAAGTAGAGAATAGAAAAATTGGGGGTGTGGGATAGGATGAAGGGAAATATAGTCAGTTTTTCACAATATATCCACTATTTAAATATTTTGCATAGCTACACATGTAGAACCTGTACTGAATTGCTCATCTTACCAGTAAGGGTGGTTGATGAGGGAGTAAAGGAAAGAATCTGGAATTCAAAGTTTTAAAATCAAATGTTTAAAAAATATTATTATTTCTTTCTACATGGAACTGGGATATAAGATATATAGGCACTTGTTTATAGAGATCCATTTGCCCTACTGGAAAGTTGGAGGGGGTATGGGAGAGAATATAAGAGAGAGCAGATTGGGGGAGAGAATATACAGTGGGATAACTGTTTTGGGGGTGGTGTGTAGGGGAAAAACAGGGAGAAAATTTGTAACTGAAATTCTTGTGGAAATGAATGATGCAAACTAAAAATAACCATAAAATATAACTTTAAAAAAGAATTATGGATATTGGGGACAGAGAGAAGATGGAAAAGAGAAGTTAGGAAGTTGCCTGAGTTCTCTCCCCAAGATTCTCATATACAATGTTAAGTTAAACCTCTAAATGGACTCTGGAGCAATGAAACCTAGAAAAATATAGAGTAAAACAATTTTCCAACTTAATATAACATAGAATGACTTCAGGAAAGTTCTGTCTCACTTAGGTAAAATGGGAATGCAGCCCAACTCATATAGGGTCTAGGAAAACCAGTCAGAGAGACTCTTAGCCACAGCAGAGATCAGTACCTAAGATCCCTCAGGCCCCATTTAGTAGACCAGTGGCATAGAAAGCCAGCCGCAAGGCTTCAACCCCAGTGTGGAAGGCAAGTAGACAGCCCAAGAAACTAGGCAACAACAAGTACAACTAGGCTTAACCCTTGAGCTGCGTGAACAAGTTGCCAGCACCTGAGGCCCTAGCATAAAAAGCCAGTGACCAGGACCCTGGCCCCAACCATGAGAAGCTTGGGACAGTGCCCTTTGTGCTCCATCAGGAAAGATCAATTATAAAAGCCACAAAATAGATAAAAATGAGTAAGAAGAAATTAAAAAAGAAACTTAATGGAGGAAAGCTACTATGGTGACAGGGAAGATTAAAATACAAACTTAGGAAAGAACGACATTGTCAGTATACCTACATCAAAAAACTCAAAGGGATGTATGATTTTGTCTCAAGCCCAGAAAACCTTCTTGGAAGAGCTCAAAAAAAGTTTTTAAAAGTCAGATAGGAGAAATAAAAGAAAAAAATAGGGAAAGAAATGAGAGGTAATCAAGAGACAATCAACAGCTTAGAAAAGAAAGAAATAAAATTGACTGAAACAATTCCTTAAAAAGTAGAATTGGATAAATGGAAAAGGAGGTACAAAAACTAACTGAAGAAAATAATCCCTTAAAAATTAGAATTAGGGAAGTGGAAGCTAATGATGCAGAGACATCAAGAATCAGTCCAAAAAAATCAAAAGAATGAAAAAAAATAGAAGAAAATGTAAAATACCTCCTTGATCCAGAAAATAAATCCCAGAGAGTTGATTTAAGAATTATTGGACTACCTGAGAGTCATGGTAGAAAAAAGAGCCAGGAAGGAGCTGAAGGAAGTGAAGGCCCCTGAATTCAAGGGGAAATAGATGAGAAAGGAAATAGATGAGAGGGAGGTGACCGTGATCATTCACCAGGTCCAGCTCTTTGACACCGGTCAGTACACATGTTATTTCCAGAGGGGCCCCTTTTACAATGGAACCAGCTTTGTCCTGTAGGTAGCAGAATGCCAGAAACAAGCATTCTCAGTGATTGGCCCTGCTTAGTCCATTCAGGCCATTCAGGCCCAGCAGGGGTAAGATGTCACACTCTACTGTGTACTCTCCCCTAAGCTGGATGCTAGGAACATGATTGTAAACTGGTTCAGAAACCAGACCCTTGTGTTCAGGTACTCCAGTGTGGAGAAACTGGAGGAATCCCAGGGCGCTGAGTTCCAGGAGAGGCTGAAGCTGCTAAAACAGGACAGGGCCGAGGGGAAGATGACCCTGAGTATCCGGCAAGTCCAGGCCTATAACTCTGGTACATACACTTGCCATGTCTAGTCACCTGACAACTATGATGAAGCCCACATTGAGCCGCAGGTGGCAGAGAATCTCTCCACATCTCAGAAGACACTTACTATAATCCAAGTTGTTGTACCATTGGTGGTCTTCTCTGTTTCTCTCTTTCTGATTTATTTCTTCTGCCAAAGAAAACGACAAAGAACCAGGGCATCATCAACCAACCCTCTGCAGAACTGAGCATTTACTCTCCTGGTTGCATCATGAGGGTAGAGATTTCAGAATCATGGATTTGATTAAGAATTGCCAAGATCCAGATTTCTGCAGACACACCCTGCTCCCAAGAAAGGATGGCTATCTCTGAACTGAAGGATTACAGAGGGCCAGGCCAGGCGGGCCAGGACGTCTGGACCCACCCACAAAACCTCTCAGTGCAGATCCAAGGTTCCTCTGAAATACCTGCTCAGGGGTTTCTGGCAAGCTGTAAACCCACCCACAACTTCCACCCTAGATCACAATCCAGATCCAGGGAGGTTAAAGCAAGAGGGATTAACCCCCAAGACTAATTGCTGGATCTCCCTACAGTTCACAGGCCAGGAGCTGGAGCTGCCTCTGAAAACTACAAAATGGCATTTCTCCTCAGCGGCTTCTAGCCCCCAGGGGAGGAAGCCGACGCATTCCCCAAATACTGGTCCCAAAGTCCATAGTACACTAACCTCTTACTTTGTCCTAGGCATGTCTATGTTGATAATTCTGGAGTTGCCACAGCTGCTGGTGTTCTGGGGTCTCTCCAGCCGGCTGCTGGCCCTGATGCCCTGAGGCTAAAACTTCGGCTCACGGGGACCTGGTCTCCACTTGGCTCGGCTCCCTGCCTTGCTGCCTGCTCCCAGAGTGCTGTGCTGGTCCTTCCTGCAGGGCTGCTGGGCTGTCCTCAGTGGGAGGTTAGCTTCTCTGTGTCATTCTGTGGGTGCTGGGGCTCCAGAAGTTGTTCAGAGTCCCCTTTTACATAGTTTGGGGGGAATCTGGGGGCAGAGTGGCTTGGATGAGATATTTCTACTCCACCATCTTGGCTTCCTTAATTTAAGGCTTAGTTTCTGCCAAACTGTTTTCAGGTTTTCCAGCAATTTTTGTCAAATGGTGAGTTCTTATCCCAAAAGCGTGAATATTTGGCTTTATCAAACAATAGATTATAATGGCCATGTACTATTGTGTATTGTGTACCTAAACAATTCTACTAATCCATCCATCTATTTCCTAGTCCCCACCAGAATGTTTAGATGATTACTGTTTTGTAATGTAGTTTGAAATCTGGAGCTGTTTGGTGTCATTTTCTAACATTTTTTTTCATTGATTCCTATGATATTCTTGATGTTTTCTTCTTCATTATGAATTTTATTACTATTTTCTCTAGGTATTCATAATATTTCCTCAGTAACTTGATTGGTATGACACTGAATAAGTAATTTAATTTAGGTAGAATTTTCAATTTTATTGCGATGCCTTGGCCTACCCATGAGCAATTACAATTTCTCCAGTTGTATAGATCTCTCTATTTGTGTGAAAAATATTTTGCAATTATGTTTGTATAATATCTGCTTTTGTCTTGGCAGGTAGTCGCTCAAGTCTTTTACATTGTTTATAATTCTTTTAGATTAATTTCTCCTTCTATCACTTACTGCTGTGTCTTGTTGGTAGTATATAAAGAAATGCTGATGCTTTATTTTATTTTACATACTGTTACTTTGCTGAAGTTGTTAATGATTTCTACTAGTTTTTTAAATTGATTATCTAGGGTTCTTTAAGTATATCATCATATCATCTACAAAGAGGAATATTTTTGTTTCCTCACTGCCTGTTTTTATTCCTTAAATTTCTTTTTCTTTTCTTATTGCTATAGTTAGCATTTCTAGCACAACATATTGAAGAATAATAGTGATAATGGAAATCCTTGCTTCACTCCTAATCTTGTTGGGAAGACTTCAAGTTTATCCCCATAACAATTAATGCTTGCTCTTGAATTTAGGTAGATACTACTTCTCACTTTAAGGAAAGCTTAATGAAGCTTAATAAACCAATAGGTTGAAGTGCTCCATTTTCTTTGTAATGTTTTTAATAGGAATGGATATTGTATTTTGTTGAAAAAAAACTTTTTCTGCATCTATTGCTGTCATTTTTTTGTTATTGACGTAGTATATTATACTGACACTTTTCCAAATATTGAACAATTTCTGTGTTTCAGGTAGAAATCCCACCTGGTGATATCATGTGATCTTGTGATATAGTGCTATAATCTCATTGCTAGAATTTTGTTTAAAAATTTTACATCAATATTCATTAAGAAAAACATTTGTAAAACTCTAGATCTCATAAGTATATATTATGGAGCCCCAATGCAGATTCAAAGTGACAATGGGTCACATTTCAAAGGTAATGAAAGGAAGAGATATTGTATATTAAACAATAGAGAATGTATATATCATATTCCATATTATCCAGAAGCATATGGGTTAATTGAAAGAATGAATGGATTACTGAAAGAACAGTTAAGGAAGTTAAGTTCCAATAATTCATATCAACATTGGAAGGATAATTTGTTCATGGCTTTACATAAATTGAATAATAAACCATTGGGAGGAAGTACACCTCTAGCCAGAATGATGACCCCAAACACATGAGATCCCAAATATTGAGTATTGGACCTTGAGGCCAGATGTCCTAGCACCATACCCAGGAATACCTGGTTCAGTGGGATATGATTTACATTGTTTAGAGGACTTTTGGTTATACAGAAAAGAGACAAGAAAAATCTCCACTGGAATATGCAGAAGAATCCCGGAAAATCACTTTGGACAGATTTTACCCAAATCAGTATTAGCAGCCCAAGGAATACTTGTATTGGCTAGAGTAATAGATTCTAATTATCAAGGATAAATTGTTGTGACATTCCATAATTTAGGTGAATGGCCCATACAGATTCGTAAAAATGATAGGATAGTCCAAGTGATTATCGTTTCTTTTAAAACAATACCACTTGTAAAAACTGACCCTCCTCCCAAAATAATTGTCAAAGGAACTGAAGGATTTGGTTCTACTGATAGAATAAAATTGGGAGCTAAAGAATGGGTAAAATGGAAGCCAGATGATATTCCAAAGGCTGCAGAGATTATAGCACATGGGAGGCATAACACTGTAACTATTGTTTATTCTGGACAAGATGATTACAAAATTGTACCCTTAACTCATATATTCTAATGTGAGTGAGGCTACAATAGTCTGGTTATTTTCTCTTTGCTTTTTCTTGGCTTTTTGTCTGTTCATGTTGTTTGCTAGATTTTTTTCCACAGGCTTGGTACCCTCCACCTGTAGATGCCTTATAGCTTAAGCTGGATGTCACTCCCTGTCTGCAACTGTGATGTGTCAGCCTTGGACTTGGCATCAAGCACATTAAGAACTGACCTCTCAAATGGGACCCCTTGGGACAGGGACAGCTCTACATCTGATTGCAGCAGCAAGTAGCCATAGAAGAAGAGACCTTCATCCCTTGCCCTAAGATTTTGGGGCCCCATTTGTCTGGGGGGAATGATGGGGAGCTTGTGCTCAAGCCCCACCCTAAAATATTGTTTTCTGTGTTTATTGTGTGCTATCCTTGTTATATTGTTGTGAAATTCTGTTGACACCAGTTATTCCTAATACATTTTTGCCAAGTAAGGGACATGAAAGATCTTGGGGCTGAATGTAAAGGTTATGGGATTTAAAGATCTTCCATGCCCCATAGGATTTGCTGATGTAGCAGGAAGGGGTGGGACAAGAGGAAGCAGAAAAAAAAAAAGGCTAGAGTCCCTGTGATTACTAGCAGCAGCAGGAGCAGCAGTGGTAGCAGCAAGGTAGAGGTGGAGGCACAAACCCCTTTTTCAGCCAGCCAGAACTTCTACTAAGGACTCTGTTGGCCACTGCCAGGGACTGGAATTGCAGGGGGCTGGAGCTGTTGAGAGCATGCTTCCTGAACACTGAGTAGTTGCTGTGGATGGGGAGAGAAAGACCTTTGCCTGAGGTAGCCTGTTCTGTTTTGAAGGCTTGAGAATGTAGTTGTTTACTAAGCTAACTACATGTGCCAATTTCATAACTACTCTGATGGCTTTGATTTTCTGGTTTTGGGACTCAGTTATTTGGTATTTTAAATAATAAATGTTCTAGCTTTATCCCCCATATAGAGAGCCTGGTATATTTTGTGATTAATAACCACATAAGCCTATTTATAATTGCCATAGGCATAGTGGATATTGCATAGTAAATACAATTACTGGGAAAATATCAGTTGCTCATGGGTAGACTGAGGTAATATAAAAATGACAATTATACCTAAATTAATTTATTTATTCAGTACCATTCCAATCACACTGCCAAAATTATTTTTAATAGAGCTATAAAAATAAAGAGCAAGATTCATCTGGAAGAACAAAAGATCAATACTATCTAGGGAATTAATGAAAATGTGCAAAGGTAGCCTATATGTACCAGAATTAAAACTATATTATAAAGCAATAATCATCAAAACTGTTTGGTACAGACTAAAAAATAGAGTAGTGAATGACTATCGTAATCTACTGTTTGATAAAGCCAAAGATACAACCTTCTGGGATAAGAACTATTAAAAAAACTGATTGGAAAACTAGAAAATAGTATGGCAGAAACTAGGAATAGACAAACACCTTTCACTGTATACCAAGATAACGTCATAATGGGTTCATGATTAAAGAGTAGAGTGAAGAATGGTTTACCTGTCAGATCCACTGAGAATTGAAGAATTTATGACCAACAAGAGATAGAGAACATTATGAGATGAAAAATACATAATTTTGATTATATCAAATTATAAGGGCTTTGCACAAAAAAAAGCCAATGCAACCAAGATTAGAAAGAAAGCAGAAAGCTGTGAAACAATTTTTACTGCCAATGTTTCTGATAAAGGTTTCATTTTTTGCATTTTAGAAGGCATTTGGGGTTAAGTGATTTGCCCAAGGTCACATGGCTAGTTGTATCTGAGGCCAGATTTGAACTCAGGTCCTCCTGACTCCAGGGATGGTGCTCTATTCACTGTGCCACCTAGCCACCCCAAAGGTCTCATTTCTAAAATGAATGGAAAATTAAGTAAAATTCAGAAGAATAAAAGTCATTCCCCAATTGTTAAATAGTCAAAGTATATGAACACCCAGTTTTCAGATGAAGAAATTAAAGCTATCCATAGTCATATGAAAAAATGCTCTAAATCACTAATAATTAACAAATTTAAGCACCTTGGAAATACCACCTCACACCTATTAGAGTGACTAATATGACAAAGAAGGGGAAATGATAAATGTCTTAGCAGATTTGGGGAAAATAGTGCACTAATGCATTGTTGGTGGAATTGTCTACTAATCCAATCTTTCGGGATAGCAGTTTGTAACTATGACCAAAGATCTATAAATCTGTGCATACCCTTTGATTCAGCAGTAACACTGCAAGGGAGGTCTGTATCCCAAAGAGATCATAAAAAATGGAAAAGGACCCACTTATACAAAAATATTTAGAATAGCTCTTTTGGTTGTGGCCAAGAATTAAAAATTGGGAGGATGCCCATCAACTGGGGGATAACTGAACAAGTTGTGGTACATGAAAGTAATGGAATAAGAAATGGTGATTGGGCAGATTTCAGAAAAAAACCTGGAAAGACTTACATGAACTGATGCTGAGTGTAGTAAGCAGAACCAGGAGAATTTTGGACACAGAAAAAGTAACATTCTATAATTATCAACTTTGATAGACTTAACTCTTCTCAGCAATACAATGATGTAAGACAATTCCAAAAGATTCATGATGGAAAATGCTATCCACATCCAAAGAAAGATCTATGGAGTCTGAATTCAGATTGAAGCATACTATTTTCTCTTCTTTTAATGTTGTTTCTTTCTCATGGTTTTCCCCTTTGTTCTTATTCTTCTTTATCAAAATAAGTAATGTGGAAATATGTTTAATATGATTTTACATATGTATCTATTCACACACACATATACATATACACAACACACACACACATATGACAGGTGACTTGCCATCTTGGAGAGTGGAGTAAGGAGGTTTGAGGGAAAAAATGACCCTCAACATCATATCACAGTGAATGTTAAAGAGTATCTTTACATTTAATTGGAAAATACTAATAAGTGGGAAAAGTAAATAAATTTCTAAAAAAGAATTCCACATATTACACTCTTTAAGTGCCTTCCCATCAGTCAAAAGACCAACATATCATCAGTATAAAAGCTATAGTCTTCTTATTTGCTCTGCTAAGAAAACATACAGTAATTCTGGAATGAATTGTTAAACAAATGACTTGT
This sequence comes from Gymnobelideus leadbeateri, assembly GCA_011680675.1. NCBI lineage: Eukaryota > Metazoa > Chordata > Mammalia > Diprotodontia > Petauridae > Gymnobelideus > Gymnobelideus leadbeateri. The sequence continues at coordinate 16,138 of WOXC01007191.1, read as the reverse complement.
GACATGTTGGAAAATAATGTTTTGATTAACAGAAGAAAGCATTCCTTCAATGAGATGAAATGATGAGTGAAATTACCTCATTTCTTATTTAGAGAACAAATAGTGCCAAAGACTTTGGATGTAGCAAGGCTGAAAGCACAAGACTGATTCAGTTGTTGATCCATGATTAGGAAGACTTCCTCTCTTTCTCCTGCTGTTGTAGGGTGATTCCAAGGGAGTAGGTGATATCAATTATGTAAGGAGTATTTCTAAAAATGAAAAGTAGCCAGAATGTTAAGGTGTGTGGTTCTAAGAGACTATAAGTCAGCCAGTGTTCAGGTTGCAAGGAAGTAAGGAAAAAGCAGAGGTTGCTGGTAAATGTATGTTTTGGGTGAGGCTTGATCAGTTAATGGGAGTTTTTTGTGTGAAAGCTAAAGTCCTCAATACTTCATTCAAAAAAATGTAAGGAAGTGGACAGACATAGACAAGTAGGTACAGGAACTGGGAGCATGCAGTGCCATTGGGTTTGCCACTTCCCTATTGGCATTAAGTTGTGCACAGAGGAGCATTGCTTCAGACTAGTTTGTTCCTATTCAGTCTGTATCATTCTGAAGTAAATAAACATAAAAAGCTATAAGATGAGGTTTTGCATGGTATAATGTATCTGAAATCCTGTGAAGCCAAGCTCACATATAGGCTTCTGTTTGAGGAGAGTATCTGGAAGTAAAGTACAGCACTAGGTACAGTGGAAGTTAATCAAACAGCATGCATTGCTCAGATAGGAGATCTAGGCCATATTCTTCTCTAAGACTTGGATCAGAGTGGGTAGTTACAGATTCATTCTATGATCCCATGCCTCTTGCCTTTAATACCAAATGTTCAACTCTAGCCATCCTGGAACTTTTCTAAGTCTCATTTTTCTCATCTACAAAATATAAATAATAACTCTATAGCTTACTTTATAAGATTGTTGTCAAGACTGAAGAAGATAGGGGTGGATCCAAGATGGCAGAGTGAAAGGAGGAATTTATCATAATCCCTCCTTGAATTCCACGTTTAACCTTTAAAAAGTTAATCTGAATGTATGTTAGAGTGACAGAATCCATTTGGAGTGTGGCAGACTCCCAGTCCAGGAAACTGTGGACAGGGGGAGTGTGGAGCATGTGGGCTGCACCAGCATGGACCTGAGACCAGAACACAGTGGAGTCAGAGTAAGCCCTGGATAGCAAATTCACCCACCCCAAGGAATATTCTCACACCTCAGCACTGCAGGATGGAGGATCTGTCAGAGCTGGGTAAGAGAAAGTGCAGGGCCCAGGGCAGCTACAGCAGGTACTCCTGGGGCTATCAACCCATAGCCTGGATGTTTAAAAATCACCTACCTGAACTTCCTGGAGCCAACATGGTGGAATAATCCCTAGTTGTTCTAATCCTCCTCCCTAACTCTCCAAACCCAGAGATTATTGCCCCAGTGTAAAATCCTGAAATAGTGGAAGCAGCAGCAGGCTTGGAAGCCCCAGAGGAAGGGTATAACTAAGGCTGTGCCTAGTCTCATGTGAAGGATGGGAAGCCCCATCTTAGCAGACCAGCAAGATATCCCAAAGCCCAGGATGGTGGGGCCAGCAAGTACTAACACCAAAAGCCCAGGTGGGCCTTAACGCAATCAAGGAAATGCACAGACACCAGGCAGGTAGCTTCTGAGCCTTCCCAAGCTGGAGACCAGGGGCACAAAGGTGGAAACCTGAAGTGGCCAGACCACATTTTCCCCACACCTTTCTCTGTGAGCCTCAGGGTAACCCAGGGGAAACACTGAGACTCCTGACCTTGGCCTGAATCTAGACACATAGAGGATACAGAATACAAAGTCACCAAGCAGGCCCCTAGCTCTCAGCTTGAGAAGACTGGATCAGAGCCCTCTATACCCCAGAAGCAGAAATCCACTTTAAAAGACAGAAAAAAGGTGATCACAGTGGGCTGGAAGCAACTTAGAAAAGCAAGAACAAAGACTATGGAATCCTATTATTGTGAAAGAGAAGAACCACTTTCAGAAGGAGGCACCACCAACTCTATAGCCAGACCGGAAACCACAGAAGAAAATATGAAATGGTCCCAAGCCTAAAAAGCATGCTTGGAAGAACTCAAGTAGGATTTTAAAAGCCAGATTGGAGGGGTAGAAGATAAATTGGCCATTCCTTTTAAGACTGAAATTGCCAAAATGGGGAAAAAAATCTCACTGTAGGAAACAAATCCTTAAAAAGTAAAATCTATGAACTGGTAAGGGAGGTTCAAATCTAACTGGAGAAAATACATCCTTAACTATGAAATCTGAACATATTGAAAAGGAGCTTCAAAAGTTAACTGGGGGGGGGGGGCGGAGCCAATACGGAGGAGTAGAAACACCTCATCCAAGCCACTCTGCCCCCAGATTCCTCCCAAACTATGTAAAAGGGGACTCTGAACAACTTCTGGAGCCCCAGCACCCACAGAATGACACAGAGAAGCTAACCTCCCACTGAGGACAGCCCAGCAGCCCTGCAGGAAGGACCAGTGCAGTGCTCTGGGAGCTGGCAGTGCACAGCACGCAGAGCGTGGGGAGCCAAGCCAAACGGAGCCCAGGTCCCCGTGAGCCGAAGTTTTAGCCCCAGGGCATCAGGGCCAGCAGCCGGCTGGAGAGAACCCAGAACACCAGCAGCTGTGGCAACTCCAGAATTATCAACATACATATGCCTAGGACAAAGTAAGAGGTTAGTGTCGTATGGACTTTGGGACCATTATTTGGGGATGGGTCGGCTCCCTCCCCTGGGGGCTAGAAGCCACTGAGGAGACACGACATTTTGCAGTTTTCAGAGGCAGCTCCAGCTCCTGGCCTATGAATTGTAGGGAGATCCAGCGATTAGTCTTGGGAGGTAATTGCTCTTGCTTTAACCTCCCTGGATCTGGATTGTGATCTAGGGTGGAAGTCGTGGGTGGGTTTACAGCTTGCCAGAAACGGAAGTAGCCCCCCACACGTTCAGGAAAAACATTCCTCTATCTGGCCTTAAAGCCATAGTGTGGCAACAAGCCCAAAAGTCAAGTAATTAAGTGGCAACATGCCAAGGCAAAGGAAACAGAAAAATGCAACCCTAGACTCCTATTTTGGGGGCATAGAGAAGGAAAAGGACTGTGAGGTCAGAAGTCCTGCGCCAAAAGCCCCAGGGGAAAACATGAGCGGGTTGCAGGCCATAGAGGACCTTAAGAAGGACTTTAAAAATCAAATAAGAGATGTGGAGGAAAAATAGGAAAGAGAAATGAGAAGGATGCAGGAAAAGTATGAAATGAGGGTCAACAGCCTGACTGAGGAAAACAACACCTTAAAAAATAGACTAACTCAAACGGCAAAGGAGGCCCAAAAGGGCAATGAGAAGAAGCATGCCTTAAAAAGTCGAATTTGCCAGATGGAAAAAGAATCTCAGAAGTTCACTGAGGAGATTCATTCCTTCAGAGTTAGACTGGAGCAAATGGAAGCTAATGACTTTATGAGAAATCAAGATGCTGTTAAGCAGATCCAAACAAATGAAAGATTAGAAGGCAATGTGAAATATCTCATGCGAATAACCACTGACCTGGAAAATAGATTCAGGAGAGACAATTTAAAAATTATTGGACTACCCAAAAGCCATGATCAAAGGAAGAACCTAGAAATCACCCTTCAAGAAATTCTCAAGGAAAATTGCCCTGATGTTTTATATCTAGAGGGCAAAATAGAGGTTGAAAGAATCCACTGATCACCTCCTGAAAAAGATCCCAACAAGAAAACTCCCAGAAATATTATAGCCAGGTTCCAGAATCCCCAGATCAAGGAGAAAATACTACAAGCAGCCAGGAAGAAACAATTTCAATATTGTGGAAACACAATCAGAATAGCACAGGACCTGGCAGCTTCTACACTGAGGGATCAAAGGGCATGGGATATGATATTCCAGAGGGCAAAAGAGCTGGAAATTAACCCAAGGGTCACCTACCCAGCAAAACTGAGTATTTTTTTTCAGGGGAAAATATGGTCATTCAGTGGAATAGAGGACTTTCAAGCATTCTTGAGGAAAAAACCAGAATTGAATAGAAAATTTGACATCCAGACACAAGAAGGAAGAGATGCCTGAGAAGGTAATCAGGGAAAAGAAATCAAAAGGAATTTATCAAAGCTGAACTATTTACATTCCTATATGGAAAAGCCATAACTGTGACTGATGATATCTTTCTCACTATGAAAATAATGGAAGAAGGGTGTGTGGTCATATGAGTACATATGTGAATGTGTGTGTAGATGGTTACAGTTATATATGGATAGAGGGCATAGGTTGAATTTGTTGGGAAGGGAGAATACTCAAGGGATGAAATTATGAGGTGAGAGAGGAAAGTGGCAAGAGGAGATGGGGAGAGACAGGGTAGGGTAAACTATCTTATGTAGAAGAAGCAAGGGGAAGTGGTTGTAAGGGGGGGGGAAGAATAGGAAGGCAAAAAGGCAAAACCACGTTCTCGTTGAATTTGGTTCAGGGAGAGAATGACATACATGCTAAATGGGATATCTCAACCTGCAGCAGAATAGGGGGAAGGGGGATGAGAGGAGGGAAGATGGATGGGAGGGCATCCTTGGGGGGAGGGGTGGTTGGAAGTACCCACTATAGAAGAGGGACAGGATTATGTGGGGAATGGACCAGGTGGGGGGTGGGATGAGTGGGAGGGAATTGTAAGCAGCCTTGTACAATATATCTACTATGATAATGGTTTGCATAGCTAGGCATGTACAACATATACTGAATTACTTATCTCCCCAGAGGGAATGGGTGACAAGGGAAGAAGGAAATGGATCTGAAAGTCGAGGTCTTAACATTAAATGTCTCAAATAAAAAAAAAAGAATACTTGATAAACATAAACAGCTTCTGGCCAAAACTCTATGGAAAGGAATAGAGAAACAAGTCCCTAAGTGAAGAAAAAAAAATCTGAACACCCTTTCCTCCCCTCCCCCCCCCCATTGTATCTGGTTTTATGGTTGCTGCTATTCTAAGAGTTATTTAAAAAGCTTCTGGCTCTTGAACTGAAAGATCACCAAAAAGATATACAAGCCCAAGAAGAGAGGAGCTCCACAGTCATGTGTCCACCCAGCAGGGGTCTGCATGGCAATAATGTTCCAAGTGAGCAGGACACAGAAGAGCAGCATCTCCCCGGGCAAGGGGGCAGTCATTGTGTGTTCAGAGGAAACCAGCAGAAAGAGCACAATTCAGCAAGGGCCCTGAAATGCCAGAGGTATGCCTCTCCATGGATAAGGACAATGGATATGATGATGAAAACTAATACTTGTATAGGGCTTCACAAAAAAATATTTCATTTTCCTCAGAACAACCCTGGGAGGCCAAGTGCTATTATTAGTCACATTTTATAGTTGAGGAAACTGAGGCACAGAAATTTTTAAGTGACTTTCCCAGGATTACCCAGCTGGATTTGAACTCAGACCTTCTTAAATTCAAGGAATATCCCATCATCACAAATGTTCCCCAGATGCGTGTTTCTTACATGTGTCCGTGTATCACTGTGGCAGAAAGGGCCCCAGGTTTATGGGGGAAATGTCCTTCTACAACTTTTCTTTGCCATTTCATTAAATATCCATGCTTCACAAAAATAAAAAAAATAAAAAAGAAATTAAAAAAGAAATTATTCCAGTTACAAAGGCGTATTGTACTTGGTGGGATGAAAGATGGTAAAGAAGAAATAGAACCAAACAATGAAAAGAAAAAGATGATTTAGTTTGCTTCCATCAGGATTCAGGCTCAGTTCTTTCTAGTTATATCTCTGGATGGCACATTTCCCTCTTTCTTGAGTCTTTCAGGATTGACTTATAACACTGCATTGCTGAAAAGAGTCCAGTCTGTCATAGTTGGTCATCACAGATATAACATATCTGTGATTATATACAAATTTATTCTGATTCTACTCTTCTAGCTCAGCATCCGTTTGTATAAGTCTCTCTAGGTAATTATGAAATCCGCCACCTCCTCCTTTCTTATAGCACAATAATATTCCATTACATTTATATACTACAACTTGTTTAGCCATTCCTCAATGGATGGGCACCCCTTTAGTTTCCAATTCTTTGCAATCACAAAAAGGGCTGCTATAAATATTTTTGTATATATGGGTCTTTTTCCTACTTCTATGATCTCTTTGGGATATAAGCCTAGAAGTGGTATTGTTGGGTCAAAGGGAATGAAATTATTTATAATCCTTTGGGCATAATTCCCGATTGCTCTCCAGAATGGTTGGATAAGTTCACAACTACACCAGCAATGTATTAATGTTCCAATTTGTCCACATCCTCTACAGCATTTGTCACTTTCTTGTTTTGTTATCTTAGCCAATCTGACTGGAGAGATGTGGAACATCAGAGTTGTTTTGATTTGCATTTCTCTAATCAAGAGTGATTTAGAGCATTTCTTCATATGCTTATAGATATCTTTAATTTCTTTCTCTGAAAACTGTTCATATCCTTTGACCATTTATCAATTGGGGAATGACTTGTATTTATATGGATTTGGCTCAATTCTCTATAAATTTTAGAAATGAGTCCTTTATCAGAGACACAAGTTGTAAAAATTCTTTCCCAATTTCCCACCTCCCTCTTGATCTTAGTTACATTGGCTTTGTTTGTACAGAAGCTTTTCAATTTAATGTAATCAAAATGATCTATTTTGAATTTTATAATGCTCTCTGATTCTTTTTTGGTCCTAAAGTCTTCCCGTCTCCATAGATCTGTCAGGTAAGCTATTACTTGCTTTCCAAAATTGCTTACAGTATCATCCTTTACACCTAGATCATGCACCCATCTAGACTTGATTTTGGTATATGATGTTAGATAATGATCTATGCCCAGTTTCTGCCATACTGTATTCCAGTTGTCCCAGCAGATTTTGTCAAATAGTGCATTCTTATCCCAAAAACTGGAGTCTTTGGGTTTATAGAACAAAAGATTACTATATTCATTAACTGCTGGGTCTCCTGCACCTGATCTATTCCATTGATCCACTACTCTACACCTCTGCCAGAACCAAGCAGTTTTGATTACTGCTGCTGTATAATACAGATTAAGATCTGCCATAGCTAGTCCACCTTCCCTAGCACTTCTTTTCATTAATTCCCTTGATATTCTAGACCATTTGTTTTTCCCAAATAAATTTTGTTATTATTTTGTCTAACTCTACAAAGCAGTTTTTTGGTAAATTGATTGGTATGGCACTAAATATATAGTTTAGGTTGGGTAAAATATTAGCTCGACCCAGCCATGAGCAATTGATATTTTTCCAACTATTTAGTTCTGATTTTTTTTGTGTGAGAAGTGTTTTGTAGTTGTGATCATATAGATTCTGGGTTTGTTTTGATAAGTAGATTCCCAAATATTTAATAATGTCTACAGTGACTTTAAATGGAATTTCTCTTTCTATCTCTTGTTGTTGAGTTTCATTAGAGATGTACAGGAATGCTGAGGATTTATGTGGGTTTATTTTATATCCTGCAACTTTGCCAAATTTATTATTGTCTCAAGTAGTTTTTTACTTGATTCTCTAGGATTCTCTAAGTATATCATCATATCATCTGCAAAGAGTGATAGCTTGGTCACTTCTTTGCCTAATTTGATTCCTTTGATTTCTTTTTCTTCTCCAATTGCTACTACTAGTGTTTCCAGTACCAGATTGAATAAGAAGGGTGATATTGGACATCCTTGTTTCACTCCTGATTTTATTGGAAGGGCTTCCAGTTTATCCCCTTTGCATATAATACTTGCTGATGGTTTAAAATAGATGATTTCAATTATTTTAAGGAAGGCTCCATTTATTCCTATACTTTCTAGTGTATTTAATAGTAATGGATGTTGTACTTTTTCAAAAGCCTTTTCTGCATCTATTGAGATGATCATGTGGTTTCTGCTAGTTTTATTGTTGATATGCTCAATTATACTGATAGTTTTCCTAATATTAAACCATCCTTGCATTCCTGGAATGAATCCTACCTGATCAGAGTGTATTATTTTTGTGATAAGTTGTTGGAATCTTTTGGCTAATATTTTATTTAAAATTTTTGCATCTAAATTCATGAGGGAAATAGGTCTATACTTTTCTTTCTCTGTTTTATCTCTTCCTGATTTAGGAATCAGTACCATATTTGTGTCATAGAAAGAGTTTGGCAGGACTCCTTCTTCACTAATTTTCCCAAATAGTTTGTAGAGTATTGGAATCAATTATTCTTTAAATGTTTGATAGAATTCACTAGTAAACCCATCTGACTCTGGAGTTTTTTTCCTAGGGAGTTCATTGATGGCTTCTTTGATTTTTTTTTTCTGAGATGAGATTATTTAGGTAATTCACTTCCTCTTCAGTTAATCTGGGCAACTTGCGATTTTGTAAATATTCATCCAGTTCATTAATATTGTCATATTTATGTGCATACAACTGGGAAAATAATTCCTCATTATTTTTTTGATTTCCTCTTCTTTGGAGATTCACCCTTTTTATTTTTGATACTCATAATTTGGGTTTCTTCTTTTTTATCATATTGACTAAGGGTCTATCAATTTTGTTGATTTTTTCATAAAACCAGCTCTTAGTTTTATTTATTAATTCAATAGTTTTCTTAATTTCAATTTTATTAATCTCTCCTTTGGTTTTCAATATTTCTAATTTAGTACTAAATTGGGGATTTTCAATTTGTTCTTTTTCTAGCTTTTTCAATTGCATGTGCAATTCATTTACCTTCCTTCTTTCTGCTTTAATTAAGTATGCACTCAGGGATATAAAACTTCCCCTGAGAACTGCCTTTAGTGCATCCCACAAATTTTGGTGTGTTGTCTCATTATTATCATTCTCTTGAATGAAATTAGTGATTGTTTCTATAAGTTCTTGTTTGACCCTCCATTCTTTAGGATTAAATTGTTTAATTTCCAATTAGTTTTTACTCTATCATTCCATGGCCCTTTATTGCACATAAGTTTTATTGCATCATGATCTGAGAATGATGCATTTAATATTTCTGCCTTTTTGCACTGGATTGTGAAGTTTTTATGCCTTAGTACATGGTTTGAGTAAGTACCATGCACTGCTGAGAAGAAAGTAAATTCCTTTTTATCCCCATTCGATTTTCTCCAGAGATTAATCATATCTAGTCTCTCTAAGATTCTATCCACCTCCCTTACTTCTTTCTTGTTTATTTTGAGGTTAGATTTATCAAGTTCAGAGAGGGGGAGATTAAGATACCCCACTAGTATAGTTTTGCTATCTATTTCTTCCTCTAATTCCTTTAACTTCTCCTCTAGGAATTTGGATGCTATACCACTTGGTACATATATATTAAGTAGTGGTATTACTTCATTCTTGATGGTGCCTTTTAGCAGGATATAGTTTCCTTCCTTATCTCTTTTAATTAGATCTATTTTTCTTTTGCTTTATCAGGGATATTGCTACCCCTGTTTTGTTTTGGTTTTTTTTTACTTTAGCTGAGGCATAATAAATTTTATTCCAACCTTTTACCTTTACCCTGTGGGTATCCCTTTGTTTCAACGTGTTTCTTGTAGACAGCATATTGTAGGATTATGGGTTTTAATCCATTCTGCTATCTGCCTCTGTTTTATGGGAGAGTTCATCCCATTCACATTCACAGTAATGATGACTATCTGTCTCTTCCCCTCCATCCTATTCCCTCACCTGTTTATGTTTTTGTTTCTTCCTTCTCCCTTCCCCTCCTTGAAGTTTTCCCTTTTGACCGCCCCCTCCCTCAGTGTTCCCACCCAGTGACCCCCCTTCTTAACCTACCCTCTCACCTTACTACTATTTCCCTAACTTCCAATTCCCCCTTTAGTCTCCTCCTTTTCACTCCCCCTTACCCTTCCATAATCTATAGGACACAATAAAATTTTATACTTATCATAGTAAATTACTCCCCATTTGATGCCAAACCAATGAGAGTAAATTTCAAACAGTGCTCCTCTCCCTCCCTCCTTTTCCTCTATTTAATGAATTCATGCGTCTATTCACATTAGAATCTTAAACTTCACTGATTAAGTTGATCCCTCTTTGAACCAGAAGCAGTGAGAAGAGTGTTTAAATGATGTTCCTCTCCCTCTTTCTTTCCCCTCTTCTATAGAGTGTTTTGATGCCTCTTCAAATAACATATTTTATCTTTTCCTAACTCATCCTTTCTTTTTCCCATTACAGTCCCTTTGATCCCCTTAATAGTTTCTTTTTTTAGCATCAGGTTAGTGCATTCATACCCATACCCTCTATCTAAGTATAACCTTTTTGAAGGTCATGATAATCATAAAGATTTTGAATATTGACAGTTATCAGCTCCACATATAGGGATGTGAACATTTTGCTCTTGTTGCATCCCAAGTAATGAGCATGGGTTTGTGGGTGTGGGTGTGTGCACTTGTGCATGTGTGAGTCTGTTTTTCCCTTGTTTACCTTTTTATGTCTTTCTCAGGTCTTGTAATTGGAGATCAAATTTTCCATTGAACTCTGGCTTTTTTTGTCAGGAACATCTGGAAGTCCCTTATTTCATTAAATTACCATCTCCTTGCCTGAAAGATTACGCTCAGTTTTGCCAGGTAGTTAATCCTTGATTGTACTCCTAGCTCTCTTGCCCTATGAAATATCAAATTTCAGTCCCTCTGCTCTCTTAATATAGAAGCTGCTAGGTCCTGTGTGATCCTGACTATAGTTCCTTGATATTTGAATTGTTTCTTTCTGGATGCTTCTAGAATTTTTTCTTTAATCTTGTAATTCTGGAATTTGGCTACTATATTTCTTGGAGTTTTCAATTTGGGATCTCTTTCAGGAGGAGTCCAGAGAATTCTATCAATAAATATTTTATCTTCTGATTCTAGGACCTCAGGACAGTTTTCTTTGACAATCTCTTGGAAGATGTTGTCTAGGCTGCTTTTTTCATTATGGCTTTCTAGTAGACCAATAATTCTTAAGTTGTCTCTCCTGGATCTGTTCTCTAGGTCAGTTATTTTTCCAGTGAGATATTTTACATTATCTTCCCATTTTTCTATGGTCTTGTTTTGTTTGATTGACTCTTGCTGCATCATAGAGTTCTGAGTTTCCATTTGATTGAATCTAATTTTTAGTGATTTATGGTCTTCAGTTAGTTCTTGAAGATCCTTTTTTAGGCCAGTATTTTCTACAATCACTTCACTAATTTTACTTTTTTTTTTTCTTTTCACTGTTTGGTTGTATTTTTTCTTTTTTCCCTTTTTAAACAAATACTTTATTAACTTCTGTTTTACATCATTCATTTCCGCCAGATTTTGAGTTACAATCATTTTCCCCCCATTATTCCCCTACCCAACCTCCCAGAATAGCAGTCCCACAAGATATCGCTTCCTCCAATCTGCTCTCTCCCATACCTTCTCCCATGCCCCCATCGACTTTTCCATTAGAGGAAGATGAATCTTTGTGTCCCAATGCCTGCATATCTTATCTCCCAATTATAGGCAAAAGAGTATTAATAATAGTATTTATATATATATTTGAAACATTTAATGTTACGACCTTGAATTTCAGATCCATTTCCTTCCTCCCTTGTCACCCATTCCTTCTTGGTATATAAGTAATTCAGTATATGTTGTACATGTCTAGCTATGCAAAACATTATCATAGTAGATATATTGTACAAGGCTGCTTATAATTCCCTCCCACTCATCCCACCCCCCACCTGGTCCATTCCCTACATGATCCTGTCCCTCTTCTATAGTGGGTACTTCCAACCTCCCCTCACCCCAAGGATGCCCTCCCATCCATCATCCCTCCTCTCATCCCCCTTCCCCCTATCCTGCTGCAGGTTGAGATATCCCATTTAGTATGTATGTCATTTTCTCCCTGAACCAAATTCAATGTGAATGTGGTTTTGCCTTTTTAGCCTTCCTTATTCTCCCCCTCCTTTGCACCCACTTCCCCTACATGAGATAGTTTACCCTACCATGTCTCTCCCCATCTCCTCTTGCCACTTTCCTCTCTCACCTCATAATTTCATCCCTTGAGTATTCTCCCTTCCCAACAAATTCAACCTATGCCCTCTATCCATATATAACTGTAACCATATACACACACATTCACATATGTATTCATATGACCACACCCCCTTCTTCCATTATTTTCATAGTGAGAAAGATATCATCAGTCACAGTTATTGCTTTTCCATATAGGAATGTAAATAGTTCAACTTTGATAAGTTCCTTTTGATTTCTTTTCCCTGATTACCTTCTCAGGCATCTCTTCCTTCTTGTGTCTGGATGTCAAATTTTCTATTCAACTCTGGTTTTTTCCTCAAGAATGCTTGAAAGTCCTCTATTCCACTGAATGACCATATTTTCCCTGAAACAAAATACTCAGTTTTGCTGGGTAGGTGACCCTTGGGTTCATTCCCAGCTCTTTTGCCCTCTGAATATCATATTCCATGCCCTGATCCCTCAGTGTAGAAGCTGCCAGGTCCTGGGCTATTCTGATTGTGTTTCCACAATATTGAAATTGTTTCTTCCTGGCCGCTTGTAGTATTTTCTCCTTGATCTGGATTCTGGAACCTGGCTATAATATTTCTGGGAGTTTTCTTTTTGGGATCTTTTCAGGAGGTAACGTGGATTCTTCAACCTCTATTTTGCCCTCTGGATCTAAAACATCAGGGCAGTTTTCCTTGAGAATTTCTTGAAGGGTGATTTCTAGGTTCTTTCCTTGATCATGGCTTTCAGGTAGTCCAATAATTTTTAAATTGTCTCTCCTGGATCTATTTTCCAGGTCAGTGGTTTTTCCCATGAGATATTTCACATTGCCTTCTAATCTTTCATTTGTTTGGATCTGCTTAACAGCATCTTGATTTCTCATAAAGTCATTAGCTTCCATTTGCTCCAGTCTAACTCTGAAGGAATGAATCTCCTCAGTGAACTTTTGAGATTCTTTTTCCATCTGGCAAATTCGACTTTTAAGGCATTCTTCTCCTCAATGCCCTCAGCCTCTCGCCATTTGAGCTAGTCTATTTTTTAAGGTGCTGCTCTCCTCAGTCAGCTGTTGACCCTCATTTCATACTTTTCCTGCATCCTCTCATTTCTCTTCCAATTTTCCACTTCTTATTTGATTTTAAAGTCCTCCTTAAGGTCCTCTATGGCCTGCAACCCACTCATGTTTTCCCCTGGGGCTTTTGAGCAGGAATTTGACCTCACAGTCCTTCCCACTAATGCCCCCAAAATAGGAGTCTAGGGCTGCATTTTTCTGTTTCCTTTGCCTTGGCATGTTGCCACTTAATTGCTTGACTTTTGGGCTTGTTGCCACACTATGGCTTTAAGGCCAGATAGAGGAATTTTCGTCCCAAACGTGTGTGGGGCAACTTCCGTTTCTGGCAAGCTGCAAACCCACCCACAACTTCCACCCTAGATCACAATCCAGATCCAGGGAGGTTAAAGCAAGAGCAATTACCCCCCAAGACTGATCGCTGGATCTCCCCACGATTTGTAGGCTGGGAGCCGGAAATGCCTCTGAAAACTACAAAATGGCGTGTCTCCTCAGCAGCTTCTAGCCCCCAGGGGAGGGAGCTGACGCACTCCCCAAATACAGGTCCCAAAGTCCATAGGACACTAACCTCTTACTTTTTCCTAGGCAAGTCTATGTTGATAATCCCATGCCTCCACAGTTCCTGGTGTTCTGGGGTTCCTCCAGCCGGCCGCCGGCCCTGCCGCCCTGGGGCTAAAACCCCGGCTCACGTGGACCTGGGCTCGGCTCGGCTCCTGCGCTCTGCGCGCTGCCGGCCCCCAGACCACTGCGCTGGTCCTTCCTGCAGGGTGCTGGGCTGTCCTCAGCGGGAGGTTAGCTTCTCTGTGTCGTTCTGTGGGTGCTGGGGCTCCAGAAGATTTTCAAAGTCCTTTTTTACATAGTTTGTGGAGAATCTGGGGGCAGAGAGGCTTGGACTAGCTGTTTCTACTCCGCCATCTTGGCTCCGCCCCACTAATTTTACTTTTTAATGATTTGTTTTCTTCACTGAGACTTTTTTCCAAGTTGGTCACTGCTTCCCTGATTTTATCTTTAAAATTTTTCTTAAGCTCCTCCAGGAATGCTATTTGGGCTTGAGACCAGTTCATGTTTCCTTCTGTGGTCTCAGGAGTGGGTAGAGAGTCTATATTGTCCTGTGTATTTGCTTGTTCTTGCCCTACATAGTAGGTTTGAATAGACTTTCTTGCCTTCCCCTTCTCCTTCTCAGCTTCCTTCCTTCCCATTGTGATTTCCTTTTTCTTAATTTCTCAGGCTATGAGCTAGGGGCCTGGTCTTTGATTTTGAGTGCTGTAGCCTCCTGGCTAAGGCACGAATTTCAGAAAGGAGGGTAGATGCACTTGAGAAGACTGTGGATTTGAATAGATTTTTGCCTCTATACCCCTGGGGTATAAGCAGGCTTTTGTTGGTGAGGTGAGGTGGGGCTTATTGGGACCCCTCCCTCTCTTCTCTTCAGACTCCTGGTTTTCTTAGTTATACCCCTTCTTGGAGACCCCCAAGCCTGCGGCTATTTCCATTAACTTGGGATTTCAATCTGGGTGGGAGACTTATCTTTGGGTTTTCTACTTCATGGGGGAGGGATGGGAGGATCTGAGTAGCTAGAATTTACTTTGCCATTCTAGCCCCTGAATTATACAGGCAGGCAGTTTCTAAACTTCCAGGCTGGGGTCAGAATGCAGCCAGAGAAGCCGCTCTCTCCACTGGGGGCCCAACTCTCCTACCTGGCTCCAATGACCCTTCCCGTCCCTTCATGAGATGAAGGCAAGATTACTGAAATTCGTCCTTGGTAAGTCTGCAGGCTGGGGCTTTTTCTCTCTCTGGTGTAGCCTGCTTGTCTGCTCTTAAGTCTGAGCTGTGCAGACCCAACTTGCTCTGTGCTCAACCTGTCCGGACTCACTGGGCAACCTCCTGGGCTGGACTCTGCCACACTCCATCTTACAGTAGGCTCTGTCACTCTGGAATCTGTTCAGATTCACCCTTTGAGACTTAGTGGCCAAGGAACTCAGCGAGGTTACTGCTTCCTTTCTGCCATCTTGGCTCCTCCTTTACTGTTGTGTCTTGAAGAGATCATGGAAGTGGGGAAAGGACACATATATACAAAAATATTTATAGCAGCTATTTTTGTGGTGGCAAAGAACTGAAAATCAAGAGGATGTTCATCAAATGTGGAATGGCTAAACAAGTGTTGGTATATGAATGTAATTGAATACTATTGTGTTATGAGAAATGAAGAACAGACAGACTTCATAATAACTTGGAGAGGCCTATACAAGCTAATGTTGTTTGAGAATAGCAGAACCTGGAGAACTTTGTACACAATTACAGACACATAGTATGTGGGATGATTAACTTTGATAGACTGGGCTCCTCTCAGCAATCCAAGGGTATATGACAATTACTAAAGACTCATGATGGAAATAGATATCCGCTTCCAGAGAAAGTATTTCAGAATCTGAATGCAGATTGAAGCAAACTACTTGTTCTCCTTTTTTTGTTTTATTTTGTTTCTTTTTTCTTACTTTTCACTCCATTGGTTATGATCCCTCTTTACAACTTGACTAATGTTTAATGTGATATGTAAGAATTATTTATTCAAAGATTAATGCTTTAGTGGAGGGAGGACTTGAGAACATTCGATAGATCTTTTATTAGGGGTTTAAGTGATTTTGTCAAGATTTGGAAATCCTCAATTTGATTTCATCGTACCATGGTGGGGTGGGGGGAGGTGAAGGGAGAAGACTAAGAAGGGGGGGGGGGTTGAAACTCAAGGTATTGTGGAACTGAATGTTGTAAATAAAAAGTACATGAATAAATTTAAATGTAAAAGCAATAAATAAAAAGATTAAAGAAGATAAAATATATAAAATGTTCTGCATACATTAAAGCTATGAAAATGTGAGATCTTCCTCTTACGATTTTTCATCATGATCATTGTCATAAAAACAGGAAACAAAGTTCATGTGAGGGTAAAGGAGGTAAGTAAAATAGAGGAAGATTTGGTGGTAAGAGCTGATAATAATCCTTTATACCCTAATAAAAGAGCTTGGAGTATCCTCACATCTGGCCAAAGAAGGAAGTCTGATATACAAGGCATTAAAAT